>JAPJBO010001006.1:0-79133 GCA_030068145.1 Diplonema papillatum
TGACTACGGTCAGCCGTCATTTTTCCAAGTGAATGAGCCCTATTTTGTGGGAAGAAAAAAGTACGCCTTTAAAATGGGGTTCCTTCAACAAGATGCAGTAGTCACTAGGATCTTACTAGTCGTACATCTTACTGGTCACATGACTACAGTCAGTAGTAAGAGTGACTACTGCAGCCGTCATTTTTTCCAAGCGTGAATGAGCCCTATTTTGTGGGAAGAAAAAGTACGCCTTTAAAAAGGCGGTTCCTTCACAAGATGCAGTTGTCACTAGTGAGAAACCGTAATAATCACCAGTAAGAATCTTTGGGCCACTAGTGAGAAATGACTAGTCACATTACTGCTGAAAAGTAAAGCACTCTTCAGTAGTTAGTAGTATGACTAAACACGCCAAATCAGTGGTAAGCACTTTCCAATAGTAACATGACTAGTCAGAACACTGACCTGCAGCTTTGTAGGAAATGCTTGAGGAGACTGCCAGTTGCGATAGATCAAAGGAGGTAAATGTGCTGTAGCCCACACGAAACACTGGTATATCTGAGTTTAGTGGCGGGCGTAAGCGTTAAACAAAAAAGACCCGCTTTGTAGTTGTATTGCTTTCTCCTCCCCTCTAGCCTCCTTCGAGAAAGGAGCACAAGGCAGTCCCTCGAGTATTTTTAATGGCTGGTGCACCGTGCACCACGGCGGGGGGGTCCGTCCCAGATCCTGAAGCTTGCAGCAAGTGGGAAGACGCGCGTCTCGGAAAATGGAGATACAACTCACACACGCTCGCACTCTCACACACTCACACACACACACACACACACACACACACACACACACACACACACACACACACACACACACACACACACACACACACACCACACACACACACACCACACACACACCACACACACACACACACACACACACACCACACACACACACACACACACACACACACACACACCCACACACACACACACACACACACACACACACACTCTCTCTCTCTCTCTCTCTCTCTCGAACGGAGCCCGCTTCCAGAAGCCGAACACTGCCGACTCCATGAACAGGAGCAGCGCCGAGAGAGTCAAAACGAAGGGTTGCACAGCCTCAGGCGTCACCCGGGCTCGCAGGAGACGCAGGGGGCATCAGCCGTAACCTAGAAGGGAACCATGCGTGGACGCACTCTCGCTAAACGTGAAAATGGGTCCGCAACACACACACACTCTCTCTGAGCTTCATACATCGGGGGGTCATTTGGCCTCAATACAAGAGGGGTGGGGGAGTTGCTAGTTGATCCTGTGGTCTCTAGTGTGTTTCGTACTTGGCCAACAGGTAAATACTCCTCTTTTCCCTCAGGCTCCTCCCCACGGCATGAGTTTTTTGCATTAACAGTGCATTGTTGGTACTAATAATTAGTAGTTGGCAGCGTACTACATGAAACTTTCCAAAAATCAGGTGAGTTCCGCTGGTGCGCACAAACAAAAGAAAGCGCCAATACTAATTTTTTTGTCCGGAACTTCTCTTCAACGAGATTCTGCTGGATCGATCGGGGACTACCCCCCCTCTCTCTCTCTCTCTCTCGATCTCGATCTCGATCTCTTTCACATCGCTAAGAACACGCGTTCCTCCCTCGTCTCTCCTCCGACGCGACAATGCCGACGCACCCACGCATTCCCAGTTCAAAAGCCCCAACTCCCCTATCCCGCATTCTCCCCTTTTTACCTTCTCCTTTCCCCGCCACATGTCCCTAAAGGCGCACGCAAAGGAATGGGGCGCACCAGAATAAATTGCAAAGGGCGGGACGTGAGCACTGCCACAAACGCAGATGCGATGCGCACACTAATATATACGACTTGAAAAGGGGCCTTTTCGACAATGCCTCACCCACCCGGAGACTATAAAACACGGATCTCGAAGTGAATTTGCACTCTGAAAACGAAAAAAAAAAAAAAAAAACCCGAATCTGGGGTGGCCGGCTACATTGAACACACACACCAAATAAAAAAAAATTCACATTTTTTTTTTTGGGAAGTTTTGTGTAATGCGGCCGGCCACCCCAGAACCTATTATTATTCGCGGATTAGAAGGTCGGTGTTTTGAAGTCTCCGGGCCAGGTGAGTTGTTACACACTCATTACCGGGTGCCGACTTCCATGGCCACCGTCCTGCTAAGATGAACCGATTTGTGGGATCTGATGAGCGATCACTCGGTGGCCATTTTTTTTGGGTCTCAACCCCTGTTACCAAAAAGACACAAGGTTTTGACCCTGCATGACATCGTGTCAAAAGTTTGTGTCTTTTTTTGACCTCACCTGCGGGGAAAAAAACACCCACATTTCGGCGCAGTAGTCCCCTGCCCATGATGAAACCATTTTTTTGTTGGTGGAAAAAAGTGTGTTCATGGGGTGCAAAAAACTTTCGGGTTTTTGGCTGGGGCTCCGGTTACGAAGCACATTTTGCCGACACCTTAAGTCAGCTCTCGGTTCATCCCGCGTCGCCAGTCCTGCGTACCAGAAGTGGCCCACTTAGAACCAGGATTCTGTACGTCGGGGTTCAATGAAGCAACCCCTCTGCTCACGCCCATTTAAAGTTTGAGAATAGGTCGAGGGAGCGGTTTCCCCAATGCCTCCAATCATCCGCTTTACCTGGCGTGACTCCTGTTTTTTTGGTTCTAGCTATCCTGAGGGAAACTTTGGAGTGAACCAACTACTAGATGGTTCGATGGGGACTTTCGCCCCTGCACCCAGCTTTGACGAGCGATTTGCACGTCAACACCGCAACGGGCCTCCGCCAGGGTTAGTCCACGCATACCGCTAAAAAAAACAATGCTCTCGTGGCATACACCGACGTTTTATGCCAGCATCCAACGCGCATGGCAGACCGGACTGTCTTCGAGCTAATGATTCCCCACAAACGATACCCCCTCCTTTATTCTGGTGCATGCTCTTTTGTCTTCCTTCGCAAGTCGAGCACCACACGGGAGTCTTGGAAAAAAAAAAAAAAACTTTAAAAAAACAGGTCAAGCAACACAACAAATCTTCAAAAGGGAGAGTAGGGGAGGTGGTACGGGGAGAGCGGCAGGCAGAAAAAGAAGAGAGAAAAAAAAAGGCAAGAAACCTCCGGCAGTCAACAGAAGAAGAAGAGAAGAAAAAAAAAAAAAACGCCGCTCCTGGTCCAGGACCGTGACGGTCAACCACAGCTTGCAAAGCTTGAGTCGGAGGCTGCACAGTGCCACAACCCCGTCCGCTCTGCCCTGTGGCTGACCGTTTCGACGAGCTTGTGTTCAGCGCGAGCGCCAAGCCCCAAGGTGCGCCAAGCCTTGATGCTTTAGTTTGGGAAATCGGTAGCCACTTGACCCGTAGGCCCGTGGCTCTGCAGTACCGCCGAACACGTGAAGATTGGCTCCCGTGTAGCAGGCTTTCCTTGGTACCTTACCCCGGCAGTCAACAAAAAAAAAAAAGACCACAGAAGCCCGCGCCTGCGCCATGTAAACACCACCGGGCGAGGTACGCAGGTGACCCAACTGAGCCCAAAGGCACCATCTCGCCGATTCGATGAGCCGTCTGCGGACCCACTGTTAGTCCATTTACTCTGAGACTTGCATGGCTTAATCCTTGAAGCAAGCATGCGGCTACTGGCTGGATCAACCAGGATCGAGGGCGGCATCCATTGCACTTATCCACGGGTGTCTTGGCTCTCGGAACGATGAAGACCGCCGATAGCCAACGGCTGGTGGTAGACAGATGGCGAATTTTTTGCAGCACCCCACTGAGAGAATTCGTGCACAACCTGCTTTGTCGGGAATAAAGGGGGGGGGTCGAATAATAACACTGTCTTATTATTCGATTTGTCGAATCATAAAAAGTTCCGGTAGTCGAACAGTAGCAGGATCAAATAGTGGTAGCGTTTAGACAACCAGACGTTTGTCAAATAAACTGTTATTACTACGACCCCCTTTAAGCGCGAGAAAAAAAAATGGCACTGCACCATCACAACCACAGCTTGCAAGGCTTGAGTCAGAGGCAGCACAGTACTACAACCCCGTCCGCTCTGCCCTGCGGCTGACCGTCTCGACGAGCTTGTAGTCAGCGCAAGCGCCAAGCACCAAGGTGCGCCACGCCTTGATACTTTAGTTTGGGAAATCCGGTAGCCACTTGACCCGTAGGCCCGTGGCTCTGCAGTACCGCCGAACACGTGAAGCTTGGCTCCCGTGTAGCAGGCTTTCCCTGGTACCTTTTTCTGCTTTTCAGCCGGAAAAAAAAAAAAAAAAAAAAAAGTCTTGAAAAAACCGACCGGCTGATAATCAGCCGGCTGATTTTTGGAAGGTCTGCCGGTCAGAAGCGGTTTACGACAACATCATGCCGGTGCGTCGAGCTGATTCCGCTCCATCCGGCGGCGTAGCCAAAGCTTACACTGTTGAAAATCGGCTGATTTTGTGCGAGTCTGTCGGTACAAAAAGGGCTCGAAATTTAATCAGCCGGCAAGCCGGCTGACCGCGAGCTCGCTGGAGTTTCGTCGAAAAACCACAAGCAGCACCAAAAGTTCACGAAAAGAGACGGTCAGACGGTACCAAGAAGACAGCCAGTCACCTACTGCGGCACCGTTCTACGGGGAGGGCCTACCGTAAGTAAGGTACGTGGACAATGGCCGAAACCACCAATGACCAACAACCAAGGTACCCACCGACCCTCTTACCTCGTGGAACCACCACTCTTACGACACTCAGAGCACAAAGGATATCTTCCCATACGGAGACTTTAAAACCCCGGAATTTCAAGCGAACTTTCACTCTAAAAAAAATCTCGGGGGGGAGCGGACACAGGGGGATTGGGGGGGGGGGTAGCGTCCCCCCTTCCTCTTCCTTTCCCCCCCCAGATCGGAAACCCGAACCACCACAACACACCGCGGGGGGATCCAGCATCAGAAGCTGGTGTCACGGAGGGTCTGCACCCAAAAGGCGCGTGTAGAAAGCACACCCCAAACTAGCGAGCTTCTGAGCTGGCCCCCTACCGGCGCGTCTATAAACAGGTCCCAAACACACACACACACGCACACACACACTCTTCTCTGCAGATCCTAAGTGATTTCCAAAACGAAAAAAAAAAAAAAAAAAAAGAAAGACAACCAGTTATTCAGTCACCCCTCCCGGAGTCTCAACTTTTTTCACTCTGGAAGAAGAAGAAAAAAAGAAAAAAAAAGAGCAGAGCGTCGAAAAAGGAAGCAAAGTGACAGTCTAGAAAAAAAAGTTGTACGTGCCCGCATCTTTGCGCCCTCATCGGTGCTCCTTCCGGACTTCCCCCCATTCGCTTGAGAGTTCAAAGTGTGTGGCAGCAGGGGTTACGTTAGGGGCGGCTTCCCCGGTGTTTCCGACACCTATTTTTGGGCTAACCCCCAGGGGGTGGAGCTTGGTTGAATAACGGTCAGTTTGACCCTTTTCTTGAATAACGGTCAGTTTGACCCTTTTCTTGAATAACGGTCAGTTTGACCCTTTTCTTGAATAACGGTCAGTTTGACCCTTTTCTTGAATAACGGTCAGTTTGACCCTTTTCTTGAATAACGGTCAGTTTGACCCTTTTCTTGAATAACGGTCAGTTTGACCCTTTTCTTGAATAACGGTCAGTTTGACCCTTTTCTTGAATAACGGTCAGTTTGACCCTTTTCTTGAATAACGGTCAGTTTGACCCTTTTCTTGAATAACGGTCAGTTTGACCCTTTTCTTGAATAACGGTCAGTTTGACCCTTTTTTTTTTTTTTTTTTTGTTGACAACTTGTGGCAGACTATTCAACCGGGTCAGTTTGACCCTTTTTTTTTTTTTTTTTCCTGTTGACAACTTGTGTCAGACTAGCCCACCCGGGGGTGGTTGATTCCTTCAGGCAGGGTCTCCCCCGTCCAGAGTTTGCTTGGGTCCAGGATGATGGTCGCCCTTCGGCTATTCATTTCCTATTTCGCTCTCTTTGCCATTTTCATTTTGGCGTTATTTTATTGATATGCGTCCTCCCTCACTCTTAGCGTCCTAACCGGTCCTATTTTTTTTTTTCTTTTGTCAACGTCAAAGACCCACGTAAAACACAACGGGGTCCTGTGGTGTTTTTGGGAATTTGGTGCTAGTTTACGCATCGTTTGTTACATTCCACGACACGTTTGCACGGCCCCTACCTGGCGTGTCAATGAAAAAAAGGTGAAGACGAACATGCATTCTGCTGGAGTGCTGCCTCACTAGACCTCTCACAGTTTCACTGAGGGAGTTGATGCACCACGAAAAGTCGATTAGAGACTTAACACAGCCTTCAGGGTGTGGCTGGTTCAAAGAGAAATTCAAGTTTTACGATGTCAGGCGCGTGAAGTGTTCTCGATCTGACCTCGATTTCGGCTCGAAGAGTCCCAGAGGCCCCAGCATCCAAGCTCCAGCGCCCTGCTGAGGCCGGATTTTGCGAATAGAGCTTTAAAGAAAATTCTAATTTAACCCCTGTGTGGCAGGAAGTCCGGAAAAGAAAAGAGAAGAATCCAGCGGTAATAAAAAATTAAAAGTGCTACTGAGGAGGGCCTACCGTAAGTATGGTATGTGGACAATGGCCGAAACCACCAATTGACCAACGACCAAGGTACCGATCCTCTTACCTCGTGTAACCACCACTCTTACGACACTCAGAGCACAAAGAATATCTTCCCTTAACGACGAGGGCACCCGGAGACTTTGAAACCCCGGAGTTTCAAGCGAACTTTCACTCTAAAAGACGACGGCGCTAAACGGTGACGCAAAAGAGCACAGGACCTGTATCTTGGACTTGGACTTGCCGTGTTTTTTTTTGTGTGTGCGAACCTGTTTTGTATCTTTACATGGCAGGTTCCAACGCTGCCAACTTTCTTTTTTGTACTGACATGTCCTGGCTGAGTGCACACCTAAGCAGGGCTGCATCCTCGTGTTGTAGCCGTATTGTGTATAAGGCCTCGTAAAAAAAAAGAAGTAGGTAGTCGACGAGCACACCAATACAAGCGAATCGGCAGCACACTTGACTATAAAGGTCGGCGCCTGCACGAAACTGCCCCAATAGGCACACACTCAGGTTCCGCGCTGATGCTGGTCCGCCTTGCGTGTCCGTGGCTTCAACAGGACCGAAGCGCGGTGCCGTGCATGGTGTTGAACGCATTATCGCACGAAGCACGTTCTAGCAAACCCACCCTCCCCAAAACCTCGCCCCCCTCTCCCCTATTACTTCCTCTCTCCCCTCCCTTCCCCCCCCCCCTCTCTCTCTCTCTCTCTCTCTCCCTCGCCTTTTTTTCTTTTCTCCGCCCGATCTTTTTCTTTGTTTTCCCCTTTATCTTTTTTCACCCCTCTCCCCTCCCCATTTTTGTTTTCTTCGCTTCTCGTCTTCGTTCTTGAGCCTTTTTTTTTTTTCTTTCTTTCTCCTTCGTTTTTTTTTTTTTTTCCCTTTTGAACTCGGATTACAGAAAAAAAAAAAAAAAGAGCCCGCTTTTGAGCCCGTTTGTGACTGCTTCGGCCATCCTTCGCGTCCAGGCAAGTTTCACAGTCTGGTTGCAGCCAACCAATCCAATGTGCATACGTCCAGGCAAGTGGTTGCAGCGAACCGTCGATCCAATGTGTACATACGCACCTTCCCGCGTCAAACATACATGGAGAGACCAAAATTGGACCCGCAATTTTTGACCCAACATTTTGATCCCAAAAAAGAGACCACAATTTTGATCACCCACCGCGTCCAGGCAAGCTTCACAGTCTGGTTGCAGCGAACCGTCAATCCAATGTGTACACGTCCAGGCAAGCTTCACAGTCTGGTTGCAGCGAACCGTCAATCCAATGTGTACACGTCCAGGCAAGCTTCACAGTCTGGTTGCAGCGAACCGTCAATCCAATGTGTACACGTCCAGGCAAGCTTCACAGTCTGGTTGCAGCGAACCGTCAATCCAATGTGTACACGTCCAGGCAAGCTTCACAGTCTGGTTGCAGCGAACCGTCAATCCAATGTGTACACGTCCAGGCAAGCTTCACAGTCTGGTTGCAGCGAACCGTCAATCCAATGTGTACACGAGGCAAGCTTCACAGTCTGGTTGCAGCGAACCGTCGATCCAATGTCTACATACGCACCTTCCCGCGTCAAACACCAAATTTGGACCCGCAATTTTTGACCCAACATTTTGATCCCAAAAAAGAGACCACATTTTTGATCCGTTTGTGACCGCTTCGGCTACCCACCGCGTCCAGGCAAGCTTCGCAGTCTGGTCGCAGCGAACCGTCAATCCCAGGCCCAGGGACGCGCAGCCTGACCTCTTCCCCATCGCCCCAGCAACAGCCAAAACGGCCCAAAAAGTCCGCGCCGCGAAAGCGAGCGGAAACAAGACTTGACCCTGGAAATGACCAGTTTGAACTCATCCCCATCATCGTTGACTCTCCCGACGGACGACGTCATAAAGTAACACTAGACCGTGAACAGTGCTCGCCTGCCTTCTGCACTTCATTGACTCTCCCGACGGACGACGTCATAAAGTAACACTAGACCGTGAACAGTGCTCGCCTGCCTTCTGCACTTCATTGACTCTCCCGACGGACGACGTCATAAAGTAACACTAGACCGTGAACAGTGCTCGCCTGCCTTCATGGCACTTGCACTTTACAGCAGTCAATGCTCCACGTCCTATCGAAGCGAGGAGACTTGACACTAGGCCCAGGGACGCCCAGCCTGACCTCTTCCCCATTGCCCCAGCAACAGCCAAAACGGCCCAAAAAGTCCGCGCCGCGAGAGCGAGCGGAAACAAGACTTGACCCTGGAAATGACCAGTTTGACCTCATCCGCATCATCGTTGACTCTCCCGACGGACGACGTCATAAAGTAACACTAGACCGTGAACAGTGCTCGCCTGCCTTCATGGCGCTTGCACTTTACAGCCACGATCTTGTTGCCCTTGTGGTACTTCAACTTTCGTGCTTCCCTTATTTCTCAAAGACAGCACCAATATCAACGACCCCCCACACACAGGACACCCCACAGAAAAAGAAACACCCCACCTCTCACCCCCCCCTCTTTCCCTCCCTCCATCCTAATTGCGAATCGTGCCAACACCCTACAGAAGATAAGTCGAGGGTCCCACACCCTCCCCCCCCCAGAAAAAATACGTGGAACCTACCCGTTTTTTTCGTGTGTACGTACCGGGGTGTGGAGGTCTATTCTTCTGTTGTTTTTTTTTTCATCTTGTTCCTTCTTCCTTCTCTTTCTTCTCCGATCACCAACAACTGGTGTGAAGGGTCCGGAGGCCCTAGTTCCGCGAACCAAGGTTAACCTCGTCGCGACAGCCTTGAACAGGCTGCGTACCACCCCCCCGTCCCCAACCCGCAATCAACGTTTAAAAGAACAACACAACACACAACGGCCCCCTAAAAAAAAAAGAACGGCCAGCTCACAGTTTCTTTGATACACACCCGTTTTTGTCGGGAAAGCAAGAAAGGGGGAAGAAAAAAAAAAAAAGTGGGAAAACACCACACCCCCCCGTCTGCGGTTTCCTTCAAAACCTTAAAATAAAACTTTAAAACCTGTATCCCCCTCCTCGTTATCAACGGCTCCGAGTCCCTTCCAAGAAGAACCCGAGAAGAAAGTCTCTTTTTCAAAGAAACCGCCGTTTAAGCAAACACACGGGCACACGCTCAAAAAAGAAGAAAAGAGCGATCCTGTAGCGTATTTTACCCTGTTTTGTGTACCGTCCCCCGTCACTTTTGCCTGTATTTCTCTATTTTTTGTTGAAAAAAAAAAAAAAACTCAACTCTTCTCCCTTTGAGAAGAGCTGCGCGGGATGCGGCGCACCGGGGTAGCTTTGCTGCTTGCTGCCGCCGCCGCCGGAGTGGGCGCGGCGCAGTACCACTGCCGGGAGGGCGGGCTGCGGGGTGAGGAGTTGCTCGCGGTCGAGAATGTAACGGGGGCGGCGGCGTGCCAGGGGCACTGCGACGCAGTGCCGGCGTGCGGAGCCGTCGCGATGCTGGAGGATACGTGCGTCCTGCACGGGGCCGCGGCGGTCCACCGCGACGCGGACGGAATCGCCTGCACGCGGACGGCGGCGTTCGCGTGCCAGGCCGGCAAAGCGCTTCCGAACGGCGTGTTCACCGTCGCGAACGTCGCGTCCCTCGAGGACTGCCAGCGGCAGTGCGCCGCCTTCAGCGAAGTTTGCACGGGCGTCAACTTCGCGTCGAGCCTCGAGTGCGAACTCGTCTCCGGCGCAACCGACGTCTTCACCGAAGCCGACGACCCGCAGACCACCGCCTGCGCCGTTCAAAAACCCCCGGCCGCCGCGGCTGCGGCGGGGGGAGCGCCGATGGACCCGACCGTGTTCAAGTGCGCGCAGAGTGCCGTCCTCGCGGACGGTGCGGAGCTCCTCCTCCTTTCGAACGTGCGGTCCGTCGATGAGTGCGCGCGGTACTGCGATGAAGTCCCGGGGTGCTCCGGGTTTGCGCTGAGCGGGAACGGCGAGTGCCAGCTGCGTACTGGGGACGTGACGGTCTCGAGCGAAGGAGGCGGCGGCCGGGCGGCTGTGGTCGGCTGCGTGAGAGACGACAAATACGCGGGGTTGGCGGGTGCGGAGGGCAGCGGCGGAGAGCCGTACACCTGCTCCGACGACGCGGCCGCGTACACCGGGGGCGACCTTGCGGTGGTTACCCACGCGTCGGCTGCCGGCTGCAAGGCGTGGTGCACGTTGCTGCCCGCCTGCTCTCTGTTCGTCCTCTCCCGCAGCGGCGCCTGCGTCCTCAAGCGCGATACCGCCGCCCCGTCGAACGCAACCCACCCCCCGACGTTCACCACCCGCGGGCTTTCCTGCGAAAAAGACAACTACCGGGCGGAAAGTAAGCAAACCGACCCGACTGCTGGTTTCGGCGCCTTCATCGCGGTCGACGACGATTCCGCGGCGCCCATCGACGTGTCCACCGAGTTTCAATGCGTCGAAAACGCGCTGTACGGCGGCGCGCTGGTGGCGCAGTTCCCGCGAGAGACCGACCAAACGTGCATGACGCTGTGCCTGCAGCACCCCGGGTGCGAGGCCTGCGCGACCAACGACGTCACGTGCGCCCTGCTGAAGGCCGTCTCCGTGGCACCCAATCCGTCGGCCCTGCAGAAAGGCAACCGGGTTTGCACGAAGAGGAGCGCTGAAGAAGTCGCTGGCTACCGCTGCACGCGAGCCAAGGCGTACACAGGTGCCACCGCACGGCTGCTGCAGAACGTCGAGTCTTCGACGGCTTGCGCGGAATCCTGCACTGAGGAGCCTGGCTGCGTTGTGGCTGTGTTCGACCCGTCGACGCGGCTCTGCCACCTCAAAACCCTGCATTCCACCCCGGCGAAGAGTGCGCTCGAGACGTCGACTGCCTGCCTGCACGCGAAGGTTGACGTCCGGCACGGGTACCACTGCACCAGGGCGTTCTCGATGAGCGGCGCCGTCGTAAGCCTCCTGAGCAACGTACCCCTCGCGCAGTGCAAGGAGCAGTGCGACCTGATGGCCGAGTGCGCGACCATCCAGCACACGAAGGCGACGCAGACGTGCGAGCTGCTGTCGCGGGCTGCCGTCGTCGAAAGGCCGCGAGTGATCGAGGCCAATGGTACTGCCACCTTCCCCCCCCCCCCACACTTTCTTCAAATGCCCACACTTTCTTCAGATGCGAACATCAAACATGCATGAGAGGCAAAAATATTCAACTAAGAATTCCTCCCATGTTTTCCATTTTCTCCGATGAAGACTTGATGCTAGTGTCACAACATGCATCAGAGGCGGTGTCCTGCCTAAGGTTTTATCAACGATTTCCCCCCCTAGCATCAAACGCACGTGAACGGCAATATTGTTAAATATCAGCCTGAACACGAAACTAAGATTTCTCCCCGTCTTACACTCCCTGCTACCCCGCCCCACCTGTGTTTTTCTATTTTGCATTTTCCTCGAAGAAGGTACCAGGGAAAGCTGCTACACGGGAGCCAAGCTTCACGTGTTCGGCGGTACTGCAGAGCCACGGGCCTATGGGTCAAGTGGCTACCGATTTCCCAAACTAAAGCATCAAGGCGTGGCGCACCTTGGGGCTTGGCGCTCGCGCTGAACATAAGCTCGTCGAGACGGTCAGCCGCAGGGCAGAGTGGACGGGGTTGTAGTACTGTGCTGCCTCTGACTCAAGCCTTGCAAGCTGTGGTTGACCGTCACGTTCCTGGACCAGGAGCGGCCTTTTTCTTTTTCTTCTTCTTCTTCCTCGAAAGAGACTTGACACATATTGATGAGAACTATGTGCCAAGTCTTCGAGGCAGTGTCCCGCCTGAACATTAAACGAATATTTTGCCCCCCTTTTTTCGTGTGTTACCAATGGCCTGTTGTTGGTATGCAGTGGACGTCCGCCACTGGATCCCACTGCACCCATGCGTTCTCAATGGCGGCGGGCTCCTGAGCCTCCTGCACTGAGGAGCCTGGCTGCGTTGTGGCAGTATCACCCCGGCTCAGGGTACCACTGCACCAGGGCGTTCTCGATGAGCGGCGCCGTCGTAAGCCTCCTGAGCAACGTGCCCCTCGTGCAGTGCAAGGAGCAGTGCGACCTGATGATTTCCCAAACTAAAGCATCAAGGCGTGGCGCACCTTGGGGCTTGGCGCTCGCGCTGAACATAAGCTCGTCGAGACGGTCAGCCGCAGGGCAGAGCGGACGGGGTTGTAGCACTGTGCTGCCTCCGACTTAAGCTTTGCAAGCTGTGGTTGACCGTCACGTTCCTGGACCAGGAGCGGCCTTTTTCTTCTTCTTCTCTTCGATGAAGACTTGATGCTAGTGCATGAGAGTGTCCTGCCTTTAACTAAGATTTCCCCTAGCATCAAAAATCCATGAAAGGCAACATTCTCTCCTTTCGATCACACCGCGGTTCTCTCTTAAAACCCCCACACAAACCGCAAGTGTCGCGAAACCCAAGCACTACTCTACGAGAAAATACATAAAAACGCGGACAACAGACCGGTACGGGCTACCAGGTACGATACGCATACTAGCATACGATACCTTAAAGGAACCTTTTTCGACAATGTAGTCGTCATCGGGAGACTCCTCAGAAAACTTGCACTCTTGAAACTTTGACTCTAAAAACGCTCAAATCGACGAAGGATGCCCGGAGACTTTTAAGCCCCCGGAATCTCACGCGAGATTTAACTCTGAAACCCCCCCCCATACAAAAAACTTGAACTCTAAAACGCAGGGGACGGAGCCATCGTCTGCGGGAAGCCTTGGAACCAAGCGGCGCAGGAAAACGCCCTGCACGGCAGGGCCGCGCGCGTGCTGGCGGCGAACGACGGCCAGACGCGCTACATCGGCCACAGCAAGGTCCGCTTCGGGCTGTCGATCAACGGCTTGACCGAAGAGACCTTCAAGAACCCTTCCCTCGCCGCCGCCGCCGGTGGTGGCGGTGCGGCTGGCTCGGGGTCGGAGGATGCGGAGGAGACGTCGTTGTGGTTCACGGCGCACTTCCGAGTACCCGTCGGCATGCACCCGACGACGTTCGGGTGGACCGTGTTCTACCAGCTGGCACACGAGCTGCACCAGGCGCACAACGTCTTCATGGAGAAGGTCAACCCGCTGCTGTCTCTGGTGGAAGCGAACCAGTATTTATCGGCTGGAGTTGGCGGCCGGTGGTCGCTGAAGCAAGCAGGGGCGGAATGGGTCGAGACGACAACGTCGGCGATCGAAATCCCCATGTTCTTCGCGCCTTCCGACGACGTCGATCTGGTCGCGGACACGACCCGCCTCGCCCTCGCTCGGTACCTGGCTGCCACACTCAGCCTCCCCGCGTCGACGGCCTCCACCAGCGCCATCTACTTCTGCTCGGACGCGAACGGATTGACGTGCACGCTGGTGTGGTCGGCCGCTGAGTCCGACACGGCCGGCGGGGCGGCGAGCCGGTTCCAAACGCTCGCCGACGACACCGCGGCGGAGGCTGGCTCGCCGACGACCATCAAGTTGGACGTCGTCATGGACATCACAGGTCTGCGCAATTTGTCTTTTTTTTTTTTTTTTTTTTTTTTTTTGTGTCTAACAAACACAGGGGTTTATATGGAAAGCTGGGTCCTCTGTGTTCCTTCACATGCCTGTGGGGGTGGTTAGCTTTTTACCAAGAAAGTGTTTTCTCGGTGAGGACCGCCCCTCCATTCCAGCCCAGGGTAGCCCAGCGCAGCATAACATGCAGGGTCAAAACCTTGTGTCTTTTTGGAAATGGCAAAAAAAGCTTCCGGAAAAAAATGGGTTTTTTGAATTTTAAAAGTTTGGAACAAACTCTGCAGAAATTTTTGAGGAAGTTGAGCAAAATTTTTTTTTTCCAAAAAAAAATTTAGGGCTCCATCGGCCCCGCGGGAGCGTTTTAAAAAGACACAAGGTTTTGACCCTGCATGATAACGCAGCCCAGCACAGCCGAATTGTGTCTCGTTCGTGTCTCGATCATAAAGGAAAAATGTGTGCCAAGTGTACGGCAGGGTAAGCTGCAAACGGGGTACTACAGGCCAACAATACTAGCCTAAAAAGGGGCACTGGGTGTGCAACAAGCAGGGGTTTTCTTGTAAGGACAGCTGCTGCTGGATCAGAGTATAACGAAGCCCTTGCAAACTTGAGCTGCGTAGGGCGCACATTTGCATAGGTCACTGGTGCTTCCTGAGTTCGAAGCTCTCCAGAATCACTGTCGTGATCTCTCTCATGACATGTGGCATGTCGCCACAACCAAGTACTCCCTCATAAAAGAGTCAACGAAGTCCGCTGTGACTGGCTCATTCGACTGAAACTGGACGCCAAGAACAAGCAAGCTGGCTCCCCGGGCCCGGCCCCCTGGCTGGTCCACCAGTGCCGGCCACTCACGGCGGCCCCCCGACAGTTTTCTTTTTTTTTGGTCCCTGCACTCTAACTCGTCTCTCTCTCTCTCTCTCTCTTTTTTTTTTTGGAGCGTGGGGGTTACCCCCACGTAAGACCCCCCTTATAAATCACTGAACAAACAGGCTATTAGCTTCATTTTCCCTCAGTTTTCCAAATTCCGTCTCAATAGCCAATTTGCTTTTTCCGCTCTGAAATCGAGAAGCCTCCGTCCAGGCCACCCGAACCTTCCAAAAGGGGGGGTCCGGGGGGCTCCGCCCCCCGGCAAACGGTACGGTACATTCAGGTGGAGAAAGAGTTTGCACTTCTCAGTCCGTTTGTCGCGTTAAACATATCGACCAACGTACTGGTGGCACTGTTTGCCACCTGTGTGACCCTCGCCCCGCTCCCCCTGGCGCACACTCCTGAAGCCAACAGCCCATTTCAAATTCATCCACCACTCAGATACTGTGTGCTGGTAAATCATTGGCATGAGTAGATGCAGACCGGAGATCACACGGAACAAGGCATTTTTTTCAACTCGGAGAGAATCTGGCTGCTTCTGAGCTTCGACTCTCTCACTCGGCACCCAAACTTCTGCCAGCCAGCCCACCATGCCCAGCGGCGACCCACCGATGGCCAGCCCCTGACCGCCAGCCCAGCCCTTGACCGCCAGCCAGCTGGCACAGCTGGCCTAACCCACGCCTCCACCGGACCCCACGACTTTTTTCGTCGAAGGTCGTTTTTTGCACTTTTTATTTTTTATTTTTGGAGCCGCCCGGATTTCCAAATTCCGTCAGCTGACGGAATTTGGAATGGGAAGCTAATGCCCTGCTAACAAATGCAAGATCGGTGTTTTTGTCAAGAACAAAAAACCGATCGATGACAGCGTACTATCCTCGCTCCCGTTAGATGAACAAAAAAATTGTCAAGAACAAAAACCGATCGATGGCGTACAATCGTCGCTCCCGTTAGACGAAACAAAAAATTGTCCAAAACAAAAACCGATCGATGGCGTACAATCCTCGCTCCCGTTAGACGAAACAAAAAATTGTCCAGAACAAAAACCGATCGATGACGGCGTAGTATCCTCACTCCCTCGTTCGTGTGAACACAACAGGTTTGAAGGAAGTCCGCACAAACAGAAGGGGACGTAAGTGAAATTGACTGCCGTTCATCGCGGCGACATTGATCTTTCTACTGGTGGAATACTGGTATAGTGCGTTGCTCAGGGTAGTCGAAGGCCTGGCAATCACACTACTGCAACACATTCCGGGGGCAGTGAAGTAACGAAGCCCGCGAACGGTGGGTGGTGACCCCTCCGAACAGCCTCCCTGGCCCTGGCCCACGCCTGATGCCGCAACCCCTTAACCCTGGCGGCGGCGCTTTGGCATGAGCCAGGAACCTCAAGGGGAGCAGCGCGAGAGGCATCATCCACGCTTCAAAGGCCCACACACTAGTGCAACAAATTCACTACTGGTGGACAAGTGGGAAGGACGTGGCCGCAGTTGAGTGAGCGGGGGTTTCAGTTTCTGCTCTTCGTTTTGTCTGCCGAGAACTGCCTAGAAGAAGAAGAAGTAGGGGACTTTGGAAACCGGGGTTTTCCGGTTTCGGGGTTTTCAAAAAAATAAAAATAGTTTATAAATTATGATTTCAAGTGGCCCCCTGTACTGTACAGTACTGCAGTTACATGGCGCGTCACGGTGTGTCACTGCAATTCGAATCTTTTGACTTTCCATCTCCGTAGTTTGTACCGTGTATACCACCACGGCAAGCTTATATCTCACCACCCCCCTCCGTCCCCTTGTTTGCGTGCGCGGGGCGACGGTTCCAGGCACTCAGACACCCGCAGGCACCGCAGAGCCCCAAAACCGGGGTTTTGGCTGAAACCGGCTTTTTTGCTGGGTCAGACAAAGAGCTAGAGTCCCCTGAGAAGAAGAGAAGAGAAAAAAGAAAAAGGCCGCACCTGGTCCAGGAACGTGACGGTCAACCACAGCTTGCAAAGCTTGAGTCGGAGGCAGCACAGTGCCACAACCCCGTCCGCTCTGCCCTGTGGCTGACCGTCTCGACGAGCTTGTGTTCAGCGCGAGCGCCAAGCCCCAAGGTGCGCCACGCCTCGATGCTTTAGTTTGGGAAATCGGTAGCCACTTGACCCGTAGGCCCGTGGCTCTGCAGTACCGCCGAACACGTGCCGTGTAGCAGGCTTTCCCTGGTACCGGAGAACTGCCTAGAAGAAATAAGAACACGTCTTTGTAGCTGATATCACTAGCGCAAGGGAAGAAATACGAACACGTCTTTGTAGCTGATATCACTAGCGCAAGGGAAGAAATAAGAACACGTCTTCGTAGCTGATATCACTAGCGCAAGGGAAGAAATACGAACACGTCTTTGTAGCTGATATCACTAGCGCAAGGGAATGTTGTGACTTGTCTTGACTTTTTCTTTGAACCAACCACACCCTGAAGGCTGTGCGAAGTTCTCTTATCGAGATCCCGCGCAAGGGCGCTTACCCCCGCGAGTAAAAGGGGTGCTTCTTTCCAAGGTGGGTATTCTCATTTTGCGCCCGCCTGCGTCCTCTCCATCCAACAACACTCACAAGGCTATCACTGTGCTTTGATGGGAAACTCCCGTGTGCCAAGATGTGTGACGGTAGAACAGCTCTAGCTGGCAAATATGCAATTCCAGATGTCGCAAGGCCACATCAGCACCCACAAAGCTATCACTGTGCTATGATGGGAAACTCCCGTGTGCCAAGATGTGAGACGGTAGAACAGTTCTAGTTGCGGAAGATGCAATTCCAGATGTCTCAAGGCCACACAAAGCTATCACTGTGCTTTGATGGGAAACTCCCGTGTGCCAAGATGTGAGACGGTAGAACAGGTCTAGGTGGCAAAGATGCAATTCCAGATCTCGCAAGGCCACATCAGCACCCACAAAGCTATCACTGTGCTATGATGGGAAACTCCCGTGTGCCAACATGTGAGACGGTAAAATAGTTCTAGTTGCGGAAGATGCAATTCCAGATGTCTCGAGGCCACATCAGCACCCACAAAGCTATCACTGTGCTTTGATGAGAAACTCCCGTGTGCCAAGATGTGAGACGGTAGAACAGTTCTAGTTGCGGAAGATGCAATTCCAGATGTCGCAAGGCTGCTCTGATGGGAAACTCCCGTGTGCCAAGATGTGAGACAACAGCTCTAGGTGGCAAAGATGCAATTCCAGATGTTGCAAGGCCACATCAGCACCCACAAAGCTATCACTGTGCTATGATGGGAAACTCCCGTGTGCCAAGATGTGAGACGGTAGAACAGCTCTAGGTGGCAAATATGCAATTCCAGATGTCGCAAGGCCACACAAAGCAATCACTGTGCTTTGATGAGAAACTCCCGTGTGCCAAGATGTGAGACAACAGCTCTAGGTGGCAAATATGCAATTCCAGATGTCGCAAGGCCACACAAAGCAATCACTGTGCTTTGATGAGAAACTCCCGTGTGCCAAGATGTGAGACAACAGCTCTAGGTGTCGCAAGGCCACATCAGCACCCACAAAGCTATCACTGTGCTATGATGGGAAACTCCCGTGTGCCAAGATGTGTGACGGTAGAACAGCTCTAGGTGGCAAAGATGCAATTCCAGATGTCGCAAGGCTGCTCTGATGGGAAACTCCCGTGTGCCAAGATGTGAGACAACAGCTCTAGGTGGCAAAGATGCAATTCCAGATGTTGCAAGGCCACATCAGCACCCACAAAGCTATCACTGTGCTATGATGGGAAACTCCCGTGCCAAGATGTGAGACGGTAGAACAGCTCTAGGTGGCAAATATGCAATTCCAGATGTCGCAAGGCCACACAAAGCAATCACTGTGCTTTGATGAGAAACTCCCGTGTGCCAAGATGTGAGACAACAGCTCTAGGTGGCAAAGATGCAATTCCAGATGTTGCAAGGCCACATCAGCACCCACAAAGCTATCACTGTGCTATGATGGGAAACTCCCGTGTGCCAAGATGTGAGACGGTAGAACAGCTCTAGGTGGCAAATATGCAATTCCAGATGTCGCAAGGCCACACAAAGCAATCACTGTGCTTTGATGAGAAACTCCCGTGTGCCAAGATGTGAGACAACAGCTCTAGGTGGCAAAGATGCAATTCCAGATGTTGCAAGGCCACATCAGCACCCACAAAGCTATCACTGTGCTATGATGGGAAACTCCCGTGTGCCAAGATGTGAGACGGTAGAACAGCTCTAGGTGGCAAATATGCAATTCCAGATGTCGCAAGGCCACACAAAGCATTCACTGTACTTTGATGAGAAACTCCCGTGTGCCAAGATGTGAGACAACAGCTCTAGGTGTCGCAAGGCCACATCAGCACCCACAAAGCTATCACTGTGCTATGATGGGAAACTCCCGTGTGCCAAGATGTGTGACGGTAGAACAGCTCTAGGTAGCAAAGATGCAATTCCAGATGTCGCAAGGCCACACAAAGCAATCACTGTACTTTGATGAGAAACTCCCGTGTGCCAAGATGTGAGACAACAGCTCTAGGTGTCGCAAGGCCACATCAGCACCCACAAAGCTATCACTGTGCTATGATGGGAAACTCCCGTGTGCCAAGATGTGTGACGGTAGAACAGCTCTAGGTAGCAAAGATGCAATTCCAGATGTCGCAAGGCCACACAAAGCATTCACTGTACTTTGATGAGAAACTCCCGTGTGCCAAGATGTGAGACAACAGCTCTAGGTGTCGCAAGGCCACATCAGCACCCACAAAGCTATCACTGTGCTATGATGGGAAACTCCCGTGTGCCAAGATGTGTGACGGTAGAACAGCTCTAGGTAGCAAAGATGCAATTCCAGATGTCGCAAGGCCACACAAAGCAATCACTGTGCTTTGATGAGAAACTCCCGTGTGCCAAGATGTGAGACAACAGCTCTAGGTGTCGCAAGGCCACATCAGCACCCACAAAGCTATCACTGTGCTATGATGAGAAACTCCCGTGTGCCAAGATGTGAGACGGTAGAACAGCTCTAGGTGGCAAAGATGCAATTCCAGATGTCGCAAGGCCACACAAAGCATTCCCTGTACTTTGATGAGAAACTCCCGTGTGCCAAGATGTGAGACGGTAGAACAGCTCTAGGTGGCAAAGATGCCATTCCAGATGTCGCAATTCACATCAGCACCTACAAAGCTATCCGGAGACACGCGAAGATACCGGCTTCTTAAAACTCGAAACAGTCTAAAAGCATCGGACCTTTTTTTGGACTTCAAAACATGCTATACTTCAGAAACGTGTTGGCAAAATTGACCGTAACCAAAGAACCCAGCAAAATATTCTCAAGCGAACTTTAACTCTAAAAATGCAGGAAACACGACGAAGGAAGAGCTGTGCGCAGCATTGGAAGAGCGCGTGTGCAAGCCGGGGACGCCGTTCGCGGACACGTTCCACCTGACCACGTGCGGCATCTGCGCGGCAGCCGTCTACGGCTCGAACGGCCCCGTCGAAGGCGACGACACGCCGGCGGACGCCCCCCTCGACGCACCCTTCGACCAGTCCGCGCGCCCCTCCCGGCGCTTCGGCCTCGCGAAGACAACACCCCCCCCAAAAAGCGAAGATTTCTCCCTCACAATGTTTTTTGCACCCGGAAGCTCGAAAAAATCCGGAGTTTCACGCGAGCTTTCACTCTTAAAAAAACGGTCAACCGGAGACATGCGAACATACCGGCTTCTTCAAACACGAAACAGTCTAAAAACACCGGACCTTTTCTCGGACTTTAAAACGTGCTAGAAAAGTGTGTTGGCAAAGCATCTAGAAATCGGCGATCATCCGAAAAACCCCTTCAAAAACAAAACACCGAACCTCTAAACCACAATAAACGCTAAAGAAAATGCAGGAAACACGACGAAGGAAGAGCTGTGCGCAGCATTGGAGGAGCGCGTGTGCAAGCCGGGGACGCCGTTCGCGGACACGTTCCACCTGACCGCGTGCGGCATCTGCGCGGCAGCCGTCTACGGCTCGAACGGCCCCGTCGAAGGCGACGACACGCCGGCGGACGCCCCCCTCGACGCACCCTTCGACCAGTCCGCGCGCCCCTCCCGGCGCTTGCTCCAGCTCGCTTCAGAGGCCGCTTCCGGCCTCTTCGCGGGAGCGAAGCTGCCCTCGCCCGCGGAGGCGCGGCGGGCCGCGGCGGCGCTCGCAACGCGCGGTGATGCCAGCTCGCCAGTGTGTCGCAGGGTGGCAAGAGGAGGTGTACGGCCTCACTTCGACGCTTTTCGACGTGAAAACGGAGGCAGGGGAGTCGACGGTGGCCACAGGCACGCTCAACGAGTGCGCCGGAAGCCTGCTCCCCGAACAGGCAGCGGCGCCGCCCAGCGAAGACAACACTCCGCCCCAAAAAGCGAAGATTTCCACGGTCAACCGGAGACATGAAAATACCGGCTTCTTAAATCTCGAAACAGCCCAAATCCCGTCGGACCTTTTTTTTTTTGAACCTCAAAAAAAAAAAAAAAAAAACAAAATGGTTGAAAAGTGTTGGCAACAAAAATTGAAACTGTCTGGAAATTGGCAGAAAGACGGCAAAATCAAAGAAAACCCTCTTAAAACATACAGGAAACACGACGAAGGAAGAGTTGTGCGCAGCATTGGAAGAGCGCGTGTGCAAGCCGGGGACGCCGTTCGCGGACACGTTCCACCTGACCACGTGCGGCATCTGCGCGGCAGCCGTCTACGGCTCGAACGGCCCCGTCGAAGGCGACGACACGCCGGCGGACGCCCCCCTCGACGCACCCTTCGACCAGTCCGCGCGCCCCTCCCGGCGCTTGCTCCAGCTCGCTTCAGAGGCCGCTTCCGGCCTCTTCGCGGGAGCGAAGCTGCCCTCGCCCGCGGAGGCGCGGCGGGCCGCGGCGGCGCTCGCAACGCGCGGTGATGCCAGCTCGCCAGTGTGTCGCAGGGTGGCAAGAGGAGGTGTACGGCCTCACTTCGACGCTTTTCGACGTGAAAACGGAGGCAGGGGAGTCGACGGTGGCCACAGGCACGCTCAACGAGTGCGCCGGAAGCCTGCTCCCCGAACAGGCAGCGGCGCCGCCCAGCGAAGACAACACTCCGCCCCAAAAAGCGAAGATTTCCACGGTCAACCGGAGACATGAAAATACCGGCTTCTTAAATCTCGAAACAGCCCAAATCCCGTCGGACCTTTTTTTTTTTGAACCTCAAAAAAAAAAAAAAAAAAACAAAATGGTTGAAAAGTGTTGGCAACAAAAATTGAAACTGTCTGGAAATTGGCAGAAAGACGGCAAAATCAAAGAAAACCCTCTTAAAACATACAGGAAACACGACGAAGGAAGAGTTGTGCGCAGCATTGGAAGAGCGCGTGTGCAAGCCGGGGACGCCGTTCGCGGACACGTTCCACCTGACCACGTGCGGCATCTGCGCGGCAGCCGTCTACGGCTCGAACGGCCCCGTCGAAGGCGACGACACGCCGGCGGACGCCCCCCTCGACGCACCCTTCGACCAGTCCGCGCGCCCCTCCCGGCGCTTGCTCCAGCTCGCTTCAGAGGCCGCTTCCGGCCTCTTCGCGGGAGCGAAGCTGCCCTCGCCCGCGGAGGCGCGGCGGGCCGCGGCGGCGCTCGCAACCCGCGGTGACGCCAGCACCGGGTTGCCTCGCCAGTGTGTCGCAGGGTGGCAAGAGGAGGCGTACGGCCTCATTTCGACGCTTTTCGACGTGAAAACCGAGGCAGGGAAGTCTACAGTCGTCACAGGCACGCTCAACGAGTGCGCCGAAGCCTGCTCCCCGAACATCAGCTGCACCGCCTTCACCCGCGATTCCTCCGTCAGCGAAGACGATTCGTCGCCCTGCACGTTGAAGTCCACTGTACCGCCTGTTTCAGGCGATCTTTTCGTCCCCCCTGGGTCTTCGCTCCGCACGTTCGTCGTGCTTTGCCCCACGCCGGCGCCGCCGTGCCAATGGGCGACGTTCGAAGACGTCGATCTCCGCGGGGAGGGCGCTCAGCCGGTGGCCACAGCCTACACCGGAACGACCGCTGAGTGCAAGATGCTCTGCGGGTTGCTTCCAGGGTGTACCGCCGTGGCGTTTGAGAGGTTAACGGGGCTGTGCTCGTTTTTGGAGGCGGTCGGGCACAGCACGATGACCGGCAGCGAGACTGTCCACTCCGCGATCTGCTCGCGGGTGGGCGCTGCGTTCGGTGCGTCGGCCTGCAACCGAGGGTTCTGCGGGACCGAGAAGTCGTCGGTTTGCCTCCCGCTGTCGCTCGATTCGTACTCGTGCGCTTGCGCCTCCGGCTTCGGGTGTTCCGCGCAGTGCGGCGGCCCGCTGGTGCCGAAGACGTGCGAGCAGCGCAGCACGCTGCACGACGAATTCGTGCACGCGCTCAGCCTCGCGTTGAACCTCGACGAGCGCGCGATTTTCCTGACAGACTTCGACGTTCTATCCGGTGAGGGGCAGCCTGCCGTCAACCAGACGACGCCGCCTCCCCCTACGACACCCGAGGACCCCGTGGTCGTTGTACACGACGTTGGGGTGAATCTCGCGGCGACGCACATCTTCAGCATCGTGCTCAGCGGCATGCCGCTGGTCGAACTGTTTGAACCGGTACCCGACGCGAAGCTGAAGTACAAGCGAATCCACTTCCTCGCGGATACCATTTTCGAAGACCTCGTCGGCAGCGCCGAAGTCTCCGTCGAGAGCATCTGCCAGGTGTACCCAGACGGAGACACCGGATCCTGCGTCACGATCGAAAACTCCGACGTCGCCGTGGAAACGCGCCCCGTCGTGAAAGTGTCGGCCCCGGCTCGCGACCACCAGTCCGCGGTCGACTGGTGCCTTGGGGCCAGCCCCGTGTTCCTCGCCGAGCCGCCGACGGCGGAGGCGCTCGAAAAAATGGTCTTTTCGGCGCGCGGGCAGGTCGTCGAGACGCGGCGGTACTGGGTAGGCGCGCAGTGTGACGAAAACTGCGCGGACCCGGCCGAGTGGAGCTGGGCGATGAAGCAGGCGGCCGTGAACTGGACGAGCCTCGGGCTGTCAGACCCTCAGGCCGGCCACGGGTGCGCCCTTGCAGCGTACGAGCCGTACCAGGCCCGGTGGGGCGTCGTGTCGGCCCCGTGCGACTCGAAGGGAGCGTACCCCCTGTGCATCTACTCGTCCGCGCTGCCGGCCAACGACCACGCGGAGGAGTGCGCCGACGACGAGTGCGGCGTCAAGATCACGCTGCGCATCCCGCTGGACCACGTGCGCGACGTGTCGTTCGTCGCGCTCCCCGACGGGACCACCGTCAAGTACCACCCGACCATCGACCTCCCCGCGGGCGCGCAGCTGCTCACGCCGCAGGGCGTGTCCATGGTATCGTATTTGCTCACACTACCGTTTTTTTTGTCGTATAAGATCGAAGATCTTAGAAGATTAATACTATTCCGACGAGAACTAACACTTGTACAAAGGTTATTACCCCGTCGCTCTCGAGAAGAACACCGTAATTTTACCCCACCCTTGCCCATTTTTATCTTCTAGTCCAGTGTCCTGAGGCGTCACGAAGAAGTTCGTGGCATACACACGAGAATCTCTGCATGACCTTTCTACGTTTGTTACGCACCATCAATCTGACATCACGCAGCAGCAAGGACGAGAGCAGCGAGTACGGAGCAGCGAGACGGGCGAGGAGGAGAGTATTATTTGTATAAGCACCTGCTTTGTAGGAAATGCTTGAGGAGACTGCCAGTTGCGATAGATCAAAGGAGGTAAATGTGCTGTAGCCCACACGAAACACAGGTGAATCTGGGTTTAGTGGCGGGCGTAAGCGTTCAACAAAAAAAGATCCACTTTGTAGTTGTATTGTTTTCTCCCCTCTAGCCTCCTTCGAAATGAGCACAAGGCAGTCCCTCGAGTATTTTTGTATAAGCGCCTGCTTTGTAGGAAATGCTTGAGGAGACTGCCAGTTGCGATAGATCAAAGGAGGTGAATGTGCTGTAGCCCACACGAAACACAGGTAAATCTGGGTTAAATGGCGGGCGTAAGCGTTCAACAAAAATTCTTTACGACTCTGATTCGTTCGAGGAAAAGCAAAGAAAGAAGAAGAAAAAAGAAAAAGGCCGCTCCTGTCCAGGGACGTGACGGTCAACCACAGCTTGCAAAGCTTGAGTCGGAGGCAGCACAGTGCCACAACCCCGTCCGCTCTGCCCTGCGGCTGACCGTCTCGACGAGCTTGTGTTCAGCGCGAGCGCCAAGCCCCAAGGTGCGCCGCGCCTTGATGCTTTAGTTTGGGAAATCGGTAGCCACTTGACCCGTAGGCCCGTGGCTCTGCAGTACCGCCGAACACGTGAAGCTTGGCTTCCGTGCAGCAGGCTTTCCCTGGTACCGCCCGGAAACCAGGGGACTTTAAAAACCCGGTGTCCCGGTGTCAGACACCGGGAAAACCCGGTGTGTCAAAAAAAGAGGAAAAAAAAAAAAAAGTCAGAAAAATTCTGGGAAAAAAAAAATTCCAGATTTCTGTTTTGTCACTGTGTAGGCTGGAAATTTTCTCGTGGCGGGAACTACTGACGGAAATTTCTCTCGTGACGGAAACCGATGATGGAAATGTTCTCGTGAAAACTACGCGGAAATTTGTTTCGTGGGAAACTGGTGGTGGAAATTTCTCTCGTGACAGAAAACTGGTGGAAATTTTCTCGAGGCGAAAGCTACTGGCGGAAATTTCTTGTGGAATACTGTTGGTGGAAATTTTCTCTCACGACAGAAAACTGATGGAAATTCTCTCATGGCAGAAACCACCGGCGGAAATTTCTTTCACGGGAAGCTTGGCGGAAAACTTTTCTAACAGAAATTGTTGGTGGAAATGTTTTCTAAAGGAACCCATTGGTGGAAATTTCTCGTGGCAGAAACCTGATGGAAAAAATCTTCTCAGAGCAGAAACCACCGGCGGAAATTTCTTTCACGGAAAACTGTTTTGCGATCTTCGTACTTAGCTGGCTGGCCAGAAAGGCGCCAAAAATTTTCCGCGCCTGCGGCGCAGGTATTTATTTTGGCTGAGTATCTTTTGTAATGGGGCTACCGCATTATTTGCTCTTTCTGTTCACAGTGTTCCACCGTGGACGAAAACCTGCTGCAGCCGGTGAACAACCAACAAGTTCCCGTCCATCTGTTTAGCTGTAAGTGCGACCGTCAAAATTTCCGCGCCTGCGGCGCAGGTTTAATTGACAAGTCAGCCAACCTAGTTGTGACGAGCCACCCTAGTGCCCATCTGCTTTGATCCGTAAGTGCGACCGTTTAAAAGTTTCCGCGCCTGCGGCGCAGGGCTCCTTTAAGAAACACAAAACCGCCACAAGAAGAGTTGCTGGATCGGTCATCGCCAAAAGGTGGCTCACCACCACAAAATATATCGCTGCGCGGGCAGGTCCCCCCACCCGAAGCGTCAAGACAGCCTACTGTGCGAGTCGGGGCCGCTGAATGCCGAGTGATTCCCCAAAATCCCGGTTTAGAGCGCAGATTTTCGTCCCAAGGCATCCCTGCTGCCCATGTTGGAAAAATTTGACCTCACACCGGGTTTTTGGCTGACACCGGGTTTTCCGCCCAAACTTTTAAAGACCCCTGCCGGAAACGCAAAAAAAAAAAAAAACTTTGGACAGAGTGAGGTAACGTACAGACAAGTATTGGATGAATTTGCAGCCCGCAACACAGCAGTCATACTGTCTGTTTGCGCGCGAGTCCGCTATCAGGAGCCCAGCGGGAGAGCAGCAGAATGGGCCACTTGGCTAATGCACGAAATCAAGTCAAGCTCGAAGATACGATAACACGAAACATTTTCTTTTGGGAACCCCACCGATCACCACAAGCACGCACTAAGCTGAACTTCACAAGCATTCAAAAGGTCGAAAGACACCAATCTGAACGTCCATTCGGATCGTCGGAAACACAAAAAAAAACTTTTCTCGCGCCTACCGACTTTCCGTTTTTAATCATACTTCACAACTCTTTTTCGTTAGAAAACGTAAAACTCTCGTGCTTTGCGAACGCGCGACGATGGAATTTTGCGTGTGTTTTTTAGTCGCCTCAGACACTGATGCACGTTTGTCTTATACGACTTGGCAAACACGCATCAGTGTCTTGGACTAAAAGCACACGCTTTCACCGTCATGCGTTCGGAAGTCGTGTACAAGATGCTACTTGTGTTAACAAGCAGCCGGCTGCTTGGGGCAGTTCGACAAGCACCGGAACGACAGATTTCATTCGATCGCAGGGTGCCACACACGGGGGTAGCAGTCGTCAGCATTGCAGGATGCTTGGCGACAAGTGATTTGCGCCACTTCCCCGTGCGAGCGAGTCTCAGAACAGGACTCAAAAACTGTGACCCAGGTGGCGACTGCCGACCATGACGGGTGCTTACACCAGGAGTTTGGAACAGCTAGTCAGGCCAAGCTCATTGCACAGAGAGACCTTGCCACATCCTCGGGTGAGATGTGCCGCCTGTGTGAAGACACTCAGCTGTTGCACGGGGCCGAAAACCCCATGCAGATAACACCGCAAGATGAAAACAGAAGTCTTGAGCCGAGTGCCGGATGGAGAAGCTGACAGCCTCCCACGCTCTATCCATCCCCCGAAGGAGAGGACTCACAGGGCCCAAAAGCTGCGTGTCGGAAACTCAAAGCCGACTGGTGAAAGTGACAAGTGGGCTATACCATGCAGGGTCAAAACCTTGTGTCTTTTTGGAAATGGCCAAAAAAAACTTTCCGGAAGAAATTTGGGGTTTTTAAATTTTAAAAATTTGGAACTGCGGTAATTTTTAATGAGGTTGAGCAATTTTTTTTTTTCCAAATTATTTTTTTGGAGGCCATCGGCTCAGGGCCTTGTATATAAAAAGTCCTCCCACGTAACTGTCCGTAAGTTGCTCGGAGTTACTAAAAATCCCAGTTGCGGCACGTGCAGGTGGGTTTTGCTCATGGTAGCGCCACACTGCAAGAATTGCCATAGCCGCTTGTAGTCCACCGAGACTGTAGGAAATTTGATGCGAGTCAACTGTATTTGTGTAACGGTACTGCAGTACTGCTCGTGTGGTACACTGTAGTAATGTAGTACTACTACTGGCCCCTCATCAAGTTGTGCCCTTTTTTTTTTAATAGTACATCTGTACTGACGGGAACATTTCCGGAACAACGGTTGCACATGAAAGAGAAAACGAAGCCAACGAAAAAAGTGCTAATACAGGAAAACCCCCCCCCACAGAGAGGTTTATACCCTGTACACGCGAAGAACAAAACTTTTTCCTTGCTCGGACTTGGTCCGAGCACCAGACCCATATATAAGCCACTGCATCGGCTCCGCGGCAGCGTTTTAAAAAGACACAAGGTTTTGACCCTGCATGATACTTCGATTCAGACGTTACCACTCAAAGCCCTGAACTTAAACACTGCCAAACACGCACACACACTGCACCAACAGGGCTACGTCCACAACAACGGGAAGACGACGGCGATCAAGTACCCGCCTGTGGACCAACCGTTGCACGCAGCTCTGCTGGATGTGATGCCTAGTGTCACGTACGTCAGCGAGGCGCTCAGCGAGTACATGTCGCACAACTTGCCCGGGTGGCTGGAGATGGCTGGGTTGGGCAAACAGTACGACAGCGCCTGCCATGAGGGAGTCGAGTCCATGCACGTGAAATGCAGCGGCTTCGTCTGCGCCGCGTATGCTCCTTTTTCCTTTTTTTTTTTTTGTCGTATAAAATAGAGAGAGAGAGAGAAGATTAATCCACCTGGTCCGGGCTCCTGGTAAGTTCCCCGAAACTCCCCGACACTTCCCCGAAACTCCCCGCAACTCCCCGAAACTCCCCGATACTCAGCCCGATTTTTGTGGGAAAAAGTGGGGCTGCCGGTGGGTGGGCAGGTGTACAGGTTGGTAGTTGAGTGGACAGATGGGTGGATGGTGGTGGGCAGGTCGGTGGATGGGTGCTCCCCGATATTTTCGTCTGGACCAGGTGGTTAATACTATTCCGACGAGAACTAACACTTGTACAAAGGTTATTACCGGTCGCTCCCGAGAAGAACACCGTAATTTTACCCCTCGCTTGCCCACCCACCCTTGCCCATTTTTATCTTCAAGTCCAGTGTCCTGAGGCGTCATGAAGAAGTTCGTGGCATACACACGAGAATCTCTGCATGACCTTTCTACGTTTGTTACGCACCATCAATCTGACATCCCGCAGCAGCAAGGACGAGAGCAGCGAGTACGGAGCAGCGAGACGGGCGAGGAGGAGAGTATTAGTCGTATAAGTCTATAATAAGATCGGCTGGCAGGTGAGCAGCGTCACCTCCCCTAGCGAGCTCTCGGATCAAGCTGTGTCTGATGCAGCTGTTGTATAGATCGTCTACATACACTCAGCCGCGCGTGCCTTCATTGCGAAGGTTACTGCTGCGGCCTTCTGGGTGGCAGCTGTGTCAGGTCAAGTAGCGAGATCTGAGGCCCTGTGATGGCTGAGTGCACACCTAAGCAGGGCTGCATCCTCGTGTTGTAGCCGTGTTGTGTATAAGGCTTCGCGGGGGCCTGGTCAACCACCTCATCACTATAGGGCACAAACCTTTCTTGACAGTGATTGGACAGTCGGGATTGCCGGGGGCGGGTCTCCATGAAGAAGAGAGTTGTAAAGCAGACCTGCCCCTGTCTCCGGCTGCTTCGGCAGACGACACATACTACTACTACTACGTATATGATCGCAATCTTAGAAGATATTACTATATCCGACGAATACCTGACACTTGTACAAGGTTAAATAACCCCGTCGCTATCCCGAACTCATCGTAACTTCACCCCTCGCTTGCCCACCCACCCTTGCCCCCTTTTTTCTGAAGCCGTGTCCTGAGGCGTCACGACGATTGTGACAAACACACCGAATCACTGCCTGACCTTTCTACTTTCGATTTTTGCATCATCCGCGACGGAAAGACGAAGCAGCAGACGCAGCCAGTATACGCAGTAGGAGGAGGATGTATTATTTGAATAAGCCACGTTCAAGCTTGCTCCGACCACTGCACCCTCTGCCGACACTCGCTAGCCGTCGACGCTCACTCTTTCCCATCATGAGAAGCATCATCCGTTTTGTATGAGCCGTGGTTGTGCGAGCGAGAGCTTTTATTTCCCCCCTTATTATAGGCTCATAGACATCGTCTGATATTTCCCCTGGCGGCCCTGAGATTACCCCCTCAGGTGACACCTCTTTATCTTTAGCCATACTTCAACTTCCTTTGATACTAAGACCCCCACGTGTACAGGTACGAGCCGCTGATTGTGCGCAGGACGTCTTGCAGCGGGTCTCCGCCGTGTTTGGACGCCGGCTGCAGCGGCAATGGGTACGCTTCGGGCTTCATCGGCCACTGCTCTTGCACATGCGAGCGAGGGTATGCCCACTCTTTTCCCGTTTTCACATTTCTTCCGTTTTTCGTGTTATCGTGTCATGTGCTCTCAACATAAAATGTGTCAACACTTCTCTCTCGAAAGACACCTCAACACAAATCAAGTTGTCGACAACTAACAAGTACGTGCCCTCGGCTAAAGGCCGGCGCGGAGCGAGACTGGAGGCAGCTGTCAAAGTTCGCGAAACAGTAAAGTTCGGGCGCAGCTAAGTTCGGGCGATGCTAAGTTTGGGTGATGCAAATTTCTGGTGAACCAAAGTTCGGGCGAAGCAAAGTTCGGGCGAAGCTAAGTACTGGTGAAGCAAAGCAAAGTTCGAGCGAAGTAAAGTTCGGGTTCTGGTGATGCTGAGTTCGGCGTGTGGTAGCAAGTTTAGCCTGTGTTGGCAAGTTCGGCGCCAGTACCCGGGGGGAGACCCCGACACCGATTCCCGTGGTGACCCAAATACCATATAGGTCATATAGGGGTCATATGGGGGTCATATGGTGGTCATATAGGGGTCCTATGGTGGTCATGTAGGGGTCATATGGGGGTCAGATAGGGGTCATATAGGGGTCATATGGGGGTCATATAGGGGTCATATATATGGGGGTCATATAGGGGTCATATGAGGGCAAGATACTGAGAAACTCCGCAAAAAAAAAAAAAAAAAAAACGCAAATTTCGGGCACATTGGACCCCGAAACGCAACAAACCTCGAAAACAATCTTCGACTGAAAAAATGTGATGGGCGGTGCTTGCTTTAACATGCAGGGTCAAAACCTTGTGTCTTTTTTGGAAATGGCCAAATTTTTTTTTCCGGAAAAAAAATGGGGTTTTTGAATTTTAAAACTTTGGAACAAAGACTGCGGTAATTTTTGAGGAAGTTGAGCAATTTTTTTTTTCCAAATTTTTTTTTGGGGGCCATCGGCCCCGCGGGAGCGTTTTAAAAAGACACAAGGTTTTGACCCTGCATGTTAACAAAGGTCACCCGGAGACCCTGAACTCCCGGAGTAGAAACCTTTGACACGAACTTTTGATTCTATACTCACAAAAACCTTATTTTAGCGCGGAAACAACCCGCACCACGTGAAGCACCGCAAGTGCCGCGAAACCCAAGCACCACACTGCGAGAAAATACATATAAACGCGGACAACAGACCGGTACGGGCTACAAGGCAACCCCTGCTCAACTCAGTGCTCGCCTGCCTTGATGGCACTTGCACCTTAAAGAACTCAATGCTCAACTTGTAGAACGTGGGGGGCCCAAGACTACACTCCACGAAGGAATGTACTTGGTGTCGGTCACAAACAGTCCCGGACATGGCTAGCCATAACCCGTAACGAAAGCGTGCACTAAAATATCACTCATTCCACGAAACAGTGTCACAGATTTCGGCTTTTTTCGGACTTCTGCCGAAGATTTCCATCTGCAGGTCCGAAAATGGTCGGTTTCGAGGTTTTGAGGACACGTTTGAATCCGTTGAGGACAGGGCTTTCCGAATATCTGGTCGGATAAAAATTTTGACCGACCCCCCCCTCCCATAAATTGAGGCCGGGTCCCCAAAAAATGGGGACTGAAAATCGACTTTTTTTTCTCGGCATGCAGGAACAAGTCAGATTTGACTCGCCACAGAATTCTACGGGACGGTCCCGTGACAGAACTACGCGATTCCTCAAAAAATTGGCGGAAAATCCCAAAATTGTGCCTCCTCCTGCCGGATACGACGAAATTTTTTTCGAGAAAAAAAAGCACCCAAAGCGGGACTCGAACCGGCGACCAAAAGAGTCATTGGTAAGTGCACTGACGGCTATGCTACTTGTGCCAAAAATCTTAGGGGGCACACCTGGTATAGCGGTCAGGGCGCCAGATTGATAACCTGAGGGTCGCTGGTTCGATTCCCTGACTGGCCAACTTCTCCAGGCGTTTGGGGATGAACTCCCAGATGCAAGCCCTAGTTCAATAGCCGAGCGGAAACTGGTCCGCGAAAGGATGGCTTCCATACCTAGTATGGTTTCCCAACCATCCCCATCAAGGGGACCTCAAAGGAGTGGAGCAAGGTGCCCTGGTGGCCTGAAAAAAAAAAAAAAAAAAATTTTTTTTTTTTTTGAGTAAGCAACTACGGAAGACATGCAGGGGGCGAGAACTGCATTTACTTGTACGGGCAAGTCGTTCTTTTGTTCCTTTTGTCAAACTAGGAAAGAAGAAGGACGGACTCTTCCTGTGCATGGAGTAGAACTCCGACCGTGACTCATGCCACCATCGCCAGATAGTCGTTGTTAGGATAGCTTACCCTTAGGCTGCTAAATTGTCTGTCGGTAAAGATCGTCAGTCGAATCAGATTCGAACATTGTAGTGGCAGCGACAATCATCAATTCAATCTCTTAGTGTTATGTAGAAGGACCACCAACGAAAAGTTGATGGAACGCAGGCTGGGAGGACATGTGGAGGGACTAGAACTTAGGACAGCCAGAGAAGGGGCGTTGCCCAGAGAATCTGAAAATATTTTTATCTTCTTCCCTCGCAAACCACCAAATGGTCGCTGGTTCGATTCCTCGGGGCGTCGAGCGTTTTGGAGCTCGTAGTGCGTGTTCTGCTTACAGTGGTGGTGTAGCGGGGGTCAAACCGCAGACTTCCTGACGGGGCACGCGAACCACCGGAAGGATGATTCAAATACCGAAAATGAAATCGCCCGCGAGTTCCTCCCCGTTTCCATTTTTCCTTCAGTATCAGTTCAGTTTCTAACCCGACAGTAAACCCGGCCCAGTGAAGCCGTTGCCTACGGGCGTCGACATGTTTAAAAAAAAAAAAAAAAGCCCGCGCGTTTTTTTCGCCCGTGGTCTAACGGGTAGCACGCCCACTTGTGGTTCTGGGGGTGCTTGGTTCGATTCCTGCGAGGAGTGTTTTTTTTGAGGACCGAAAATCGGCCCAAAAACGTCTAAAGTGCCATCTGGGGGTCAGATTTTTGGCTATATCGAGTTCCAAAAAGGTGCCGATACAGCTCTTTCCATCCCAAAAAAAATTTCCGAATTGTGCTCAAAATTTGACCTGAACATGTCGGATATGAGGAAGCAAAATCTGTGACACGTTTTCGTGGAATGAGTGATATACAACCCGTCACCACATGGCCCTTTCTTGCTCTAAGAGAACCCATTCATGAACGGTCACACGGAGACCCTAAAACCCCGGAATTTCAAGCGAACTTTGACTCTAAAAACCGAAGATCGTCCCCGTGGGTAGGACTGGACTAAATCTCGAATACCACAGGTTCACGGGCCCGTCGTGCGGCCAGTGCGCTCCTGGGTACTCGAACTACCCCGCGTGCGTGGAGGCAGAGGGGCAGGCCGACATCGACCTGCAGATGGACTTGATCCACATGCGCTTCCGGTCGAGCCCCGACAACGTCGCGAACAACCACGAGTCCCTCCGAGACGACTTGACGACGGCGATCGCGTTCTTGTCCGACTCTTTCGAGGTGCGCTTCGTGTGTCCCGCCACCGCCTGCGACGACTGCACGACGCCGGTTGCTTCGTGGCCGGCGGACAGCAAGGGGCAGTGCCAGAAGCAGGGAATCGACTTCGGGCTCGCCCGCCGCAGCATCGTCTCCCTCGCGTCCGCCAGGGGTTACTTCCCTCTCGTCGACGACGACGAATCGACCGTCGAAGTCCTCGTCACCTTCGACGCTCTGCACTCGCACCACCCGACCGAAGCCTCCGACCTCCTCATTTCCACGCTGAGGACCTACCGTATGTGCAAAAAAAAACCCCTCCAACCATCGAGCAATCACTCTGCATCGTAATCTTGTTGCGTTAGTCATGGGGGGGGGGGGGGGGGGGGCTTGTCGATCCCTTGTCTGCAACCATTAGGTCATGAAGATGCAAGACCATTTATTCCATGCTTTAGCTGATTCGATACAGTCATCCCCTCCTTGACACGATTCGAAGTAGACGACACTTGCCAGTAATGTGATGAGAAATTGTCGATCCCTTGTCTGCAACCCTTGGGTCATGAAGATGCAAGACCATTTATTCCATGCTTTAGCTGATTCGATACAGTCATCCCCTCCTTGACACGATTCGAAGTAGACGACACTTGCCAGTAATGTGATGAGAAATTGTCGATCCCTTGTCTGCAACCCTTGGGTCATGAAGATGCAAGACCATTTATTCCATGCTTTAGCTGATTCGATACAGTCATCCCCTCCTTGACACGATTCGAAGTAGACGACACTTGCCAGTAATGTGATGAGAAATTGTCGATCCCTTGTCTGCAACCATTAGGTCATGAAGATGCAAGACCATTTGTTCCATGCTTTAGCTGATTCTATACAGTCATCCCCTCCTTGACACAATTCGAAGTGGATGCCAGTAATGTGATGATACATTGTCGATCCCTTGTCTGCAACCCTTGGGTCTTGAAGATGCAAGACCATTTATTCCATGCTTTAGCTGATTCGATACAATCCCCTCCTTGACACGATTCGAAGTGGATGCCAGTAATGTGATGAGAAATTGTCGATCCCTTGTCTGCAACCATTAGGTCATGAAGATGCAAGACCATTTATTCCATGCTTTAGCTGATTCGATACAGTCATCCCCTCCTTGACACGATTCGAAGTGGATGCCAGTAATGTGATGAGAAATTGTCGATCCCTTGTCTGCAACCATTAGGTCATGAAGATGCAAGACCATTTATTCCATGCTTTAGCTGATTCGATACAGTCATCCCCTCCTCGACACGATTCGAAGTGGATGCCAGTAATGTGATGAGAAATTGTCGATCCCTTGTCTGCAACCCTTGGGTCATGAAGATGCAAGACCATTTATTCCATGCTTTAGCTGATTCTATACAGTCATCCCCTCCTCGACACGATTCGAAGTGGATGCCAGTAATGTGATGAGAAATTGTCGATCCCTTGTCTGCAACCCTTGGGTTATGAAGATGCAAGACCATTTATTCCATGCTTTAGCTGATTCTATACAGTCATCCCCTCCTTGACACGATTCGAAGTGGATGCCAGTAATGTGATGAGAAATTGTCGATCCCTTGTCTGCAACCCTTGGGTCATGAAGATGCAAGACCATTTATTCCATGCTTTAGCTGATTCTATACAGTCATCCCCTCCTCGACACGATTCGAAGTGGATGCCAGTAATGTGATGAGAAATTGTCGATCCCTTGTCTGCAACCCTTGGGTTATGAAGATGCAAGACCATTTATTCCATGCTTTAGCTGATTCTATACAGTCATCCCCTCCTTGACACGATTCGAAGTGGATGCCAGTAATGTGATGAGAAATTGTCGATCCCTTGTCTGCAACCCTTGGGTCATGAAGATGCAAGACCATTTATTCCATGCTTTAGCTGATTGTGTTCGTCCTCCTATAAACCATTCTGGACGACACCTGCCAGTGCTTGCCATGGAGTTGCAAGCAGTTGAGCTGATCGCTGAGAGAGAGCAGCTACAGTCGTGGCGCAAAAACCCGTCATGCCAAGTCCGCAACCAGAATCCTGCTTGTGCGATTCTGTCGAATGGGCTTCTCATCGCTGCCATAAAACACTTGGGACTGGGACTATTCGTTGCGCTGACTCCGTGACGCCGGAAGGGTCGCGTTCACCGCAGCTTCAGTCGTGGTGCAACCCGTCATAACTCGGCCGTGCGCTGCTGTACAGCTTCGTTCTTTGTCGTTGTGTCCTTCAGTTCGCTTTCCAGTGTAGCGTTCACTCGGCTTTCTGTGGGGGTTTCTTTTGTCGGGCAGTGGCATCAGGACTCTTTCATATATAGTGCAAAGCATGATCCTGTTCGACGTGAAGGGTTCATGGTTTAGAGCACAAGATTACGACGGCACGAACATGGGGGTGAAGTCGCAGGCCCCATGGTGAGGCGCAAACTTGTTTCGGAGGCAGAAAGTCATCAGCGCCTACAGAAGCCCCCCGGTTCACCCAAGTCCGCAACCAGAATCGGAACCAGAATCACTGCTTGTGCGATTCTGTCGAATGGGCTTCTCGACTATTAGTTGCGCTGACTCCGTGACGCCGAAAGGGTCGCGTTCACCGCAGCTTCAGTCGTGGTGCGACCCGTCATGACTCGATCGTGCGCTGCTGTACAGCTTCGTTCTTTGTCGTTGTGTCCTTCAGCTCGCTTTCCAGTGTAGCGTTCACTACTCGGCTTTCTGCGGGGGTTTCTTTTGTCGGGCAGTGGCATCAGGACTCTTTCACAGATATAGTGCAAAGCATGATCCTGTTCGACGTGTCATTACTCTGGAGGCGCAGTGTCTGAACTCAGGCTCGGGTTCTGGCCATTCCGACATAAATACATGCCCCTCGTCCGTGAAGGGTTCATGGTTTAGAGCACAAGATTACGACGGCACGAACATGGGGGTGAAGTCGCAGGCCCCATGGTGAGGCGCAAACTTGTTTCGGAGGCAGAAAGTCATCAGCGCCTACAGAAGCCCCCCGGTGCACACACACACACAAGTCCGCAACCAGAATCGGAACCAGAATCACTGCTTGTGCGATTCTGTCGAATGGGCTTCTCATCTCTGCCACCGAAGAGTCCTGCATTGCCCAAAGGATGCCCGGAAATTTAAACCGACTCGTGAAAGTGACACGTGGGCACACCTGGACTTCAGATCTTACCCACCTACAACGCACACACATCCATAACACACACAGTCAACCAAGGATCGGGAACCTTCGGTAGCTTCTTGTTGACCGATGTCAGGAAGGTGTTCGGACCGTCGACCGTGGTATGTCCGGTTTAATGAGAGCGGCCACGGCTAGAGTGAGAAAGATCCGCTTGGGTATCCTTGGGGGTTTTAGGGTCTCCGGGTGACCCTCGTCGAAAGGTTTCTTCAACCACATACGGACGAACTGCGCCATAAGGCGTAGTTAATTCAAGTTAATCCGCGGGTATCTGCACGACGCCACGGGTGCCCGTCCTGGGTCACTTCCATGTGTATTCATTCAGCGTCGAGGTGCGGCTGTTGCACCAACAAGTGTGGGCCTGTCAGTGAAACGGTCGCAGCTTTTGGAAACCCAGCTTGCACCCTGGAAGAATCCAGTTGTGCGGAACAAAGGTCACCCCCGGAAAAATAATTTTCCGCCCCCGGTTTCTTGTTCACTCTTTTCAGTTTCGTCTGAGGCCTCGTTGCGCGGGATCAATAGGGACTGCCAGATTCGCACGTACTCATTGACCCAGTTCCAGGCTGGGGCAAATAATCCCACGTCTTTTTGTTGTTGTCTGTTTCTGTTTAACGACCCACTTTTTAGCGCAGAATCCAGCTGTGCGAACGAAGGGTCACCCCCCGGACACTTTTACACTTCCGCGGGGATTTGCCGTCAGATCCACCAGCACTTTTTTTTGATCTGCAAACTGCACTGGAGCAGCGATACAGTGTATTGGCCAGTTCCAGACTGGGCAAAAACCCACGTTTTTTTGTTGTTCGTTTCTGTTCCTAAAAACCACTTTTTTAGCCCAATATTTGGAAACCCAGCTTGCCCAGTATCCAGCTGTGTGAACGAAGCGTCGCCCCCCGGACACTTTTACACTTCCGGAAATCTTGTTCTTCACACGAACATTTCACCCCAAATTGCCAACTCGACGCGCCTCTGCCGCCGGCTTCCGTGACGCCCGTTGAACCGCCGGTCGAAGGCCCGTCGAAGGAATCGGGGGCCGGCGTGTCGATCCTGCCGGAAGCGTCGTCGGGCGTGAACGTGGTCCTGCTGATCGCGATCGTCGTCAGCGCCCTCTTCGTGTGCCTCGCCCTCGCGTCCCTCGCGTGGAAGCGGGCAGCAGTACCCAAGGCTCTCTATGGATCCAGCAGCACTTTTTTGCTCCTAGCTGGGGCAAAATACCACGTTTCTTTTGTTTTTTTTTTGTTGTTTTGTTCGTTTCCCCCCGACTCCGTTTCCCGTGGTGCCCAAATACCGCGAGATACTGAGAAACTCCGCAAAAAAACGCAAATTTTGTTGTTCCATCCCTAAGCATCATTTTTAAGCTCAATACCAGCCTTCTGTAAACCCAGCTTGCACCCTGGCAGAATCCAGCTGTGTGTGTAAATGAAGGGTCGCCCCCGGACACTTTTACACTTCCGGAAATCTTGTTCTTCACACGAACTTTTCACCCCAAACCGCCAGCTCGACGCGCCTCTGCCGCCGGCTTCCGTGACGCCCGTTGAACCGCCGGTCGAAGGCCCGTCGAAGGAATCGGGGGCCGGCGTGTCGATCCTGCCGGAAGCGTCGTCGGGCGTGAACGTGGTCCTGCTGATCGCGATCGTCGTCAGCGCCCTCTTCGTGTGCCTCGCCCTCTCGTTCCTCGCGTGGAAGCGGCGTCAGTACCTGCGGCGCCGCCGCAAGAAGACCAAGGAGCTGCTGAAGAAGTACGGGAACGATGAAGACGCTGGCGACGATGTCGTCGTCATCACGAAGCACCCGGACGAGCCAATGGGCGTCCTCTGGGATGACCACACCCTGTTGGTCGGCGTGTGCGAGGGGTCGCCGGCAAGTCTGTTCGAAGTTGACAAGTTCAAGAACAGGCGAATCGCGAAGATCAACGGCAAGGAAGTGCACACCCTGACTGACATCCGCTGGGCGGCGCAGGGAGAGTCCGTTGTGACGCTCGAGTTCGAACCCCGGTTTTCGACCGTCGTCGTCCGCATCCAAGCCACCGCCGACAACTTCGACGAGCACGCGTTCCTGCAGTCGTTCGCCGACAAGATCGCCCGCGCTCTCGACCTCGCGGACTTCACTGAAATGGACCTCGACCTGCAGTCGATGGTCGAAAGGATCGACAGGGGCGAGCTGCTGCTGTCCGTCAAGCTGCTGGGCCTCACCTCCGAACAAGTCGCCCGCGTGGTCGCCATGTGCGTCACTCCGGGCGATCCCATCCGCGCCGGTCTCCCCGTCGTCGGCGCGTACCTCGCCTCCGCCAAGGGCTCCCACGTATGCTCCCGATACAGAAAAAGAAGAAAGACAGAGGGTTGGATGGAGAGGACGCAGGCGTGCGGCGGGCCCGTGAGGAAGCACCGGCCAGCCACCTTGCAAGATGAGAATACCTGCCCTGGAAAGAAGGGGTGCCAGCACGAGGGGGCACACACTGAAATCGACTGAGAACAACCTGAGCGATCTCTCTTAATAAAAGATTCAAGCGCCGGAGGCGCAACCACCCAATCCGACTTTGTACACACGAAACAGAGATCTTATGAAATCAGCGAAAAGCGAGCAAAAAGGAGCCTGTAAACCCGGAACAAGTCGGAAACCCCCGTCGGGGGAAAGTACGAGAAAGGAAATAAAACCCCCGTCCAAAAATATTACACAGATGTCTCCGCCGTTGTGGGTTTGCAGTCAATGGCTCACGGAGGCCGCCTACGCCGCTGGGTGCTACATGCAAGTTCCGACCGAGCAGGAAGAAGGATTCCCCGTGTGGCAGCACATCCCCGCCGACCACTGGATGTACTCGTGCGCGGGCTACTGGGTTGTTGTCGACGACAAGGTATGGCGCGCGTTTTCTATGTGCCGTAATTGGAAATCATGTTGAACTGGACTAAAGCTGGAACGGGAACATAATCAAGAGTCGAAGACTAGCGTCGAAACCTCCTGGCTTTTTCACGCCGTAGCAGAACGACCACACCCTACCCAATCCCAAGCACCCTCTAAACGCGTTAGGGGACGTCACAAGGTTTCACAGCGGAGTGACACAACACCCGAAACGAGCTGCACCCTCTTACTTTTCTCATTCCCCCCGCCATACTCAAGCCTCTACGGTCAACCGGTGACTTTTAAAATACCGACCTTCTAATCCACAAATAACACTGGGAAAATGACGGACCGCGTAAACCCTGCCAGGTAGTCTCCTGGTTGACTGCAACCAGTGGTGGTCCTGCAGCCTCCGATGACAGCGGCATCTAGGGGTCGAGCTGAGTATTGAGCAGGGCAAGCACCAGGGTCGCGATGTTCTGCAAAGTACACAAAGTCGCAAACCCCGAAATGAAAGTGCCGAACTGGGTAAAACCTGAGACACCCGGGAGGTTGTCTCTTGCGTGACTGCACCTAGGGGTCGAGCTGAGTATTGAGCACCCAAAGGCGCGGGCAATCTTCATGGTCGCGATGTTCTGCAAAGTACACAAAGTCGCAAACCCCGAAATAAAAGTGCCGAATCGGGTAAAACCTGGGACACCCGGGAGGTTGTCTCTTTGCGTGACTGCACCAGTGGTGGTCCTGCAGCCTCCTATGATGCATCTGGTCGAGCTGAGTATTACCCCAAGGGGCAAGCACCAGAGTCGCGATGTTCTGCAAAGTACACAAAGTCGCAAACCCCGAAATAAAAGTGCCGAATCGGGTAAAACCTGGGACACCCGGGAGGTTGTCTCTTTGCGTGACTGCACCAGTGGTGGTCCTGCAGCCTCCTATGATGCATCTGGTCGAGCTGAGTATTACCCCAAGGGGCAAGCACCAGAGTCGCGATGTTCTGCAAAGTACACAAAGTCGCAAACCCCGAAATAAAAGTGCCGAATCGGGTAAAACCTGGGACACCCGGGAGGTTGTCTCTTGCGTGACTGCACCTAGAGGTCGAGCTGAGTATTGAGCACCCCAAGGCGCGGGCAATCTTCATGGTCGCGATGTTCTGCAAAGTACACAAAGTCGCAAACCCCGAAATAAAAGTGCCGAATCGGGTAAAACCTGGGACACCCGGGAGGTTGTCTCTTTGCGTGACTGCACCAGTGGTGGTCCTGCAGCCTCCTATGATGCATCTGGTCGAGCTGAGTATTACCCCAAGGGGCAAGCACCAGAGTCGCGATGTTCTGCAAAGTACACAAAGTCGCAAACCCCGAAATAAAAGTGCCGAATCGGGTAAAACCTGGGACACCCGGGAGGTTGTCTCTTTGCGTGACTGCACCAGTGGTGGTCCTGCAGCCTCCTATGATGCATCTGGTCGAGCTGAGTATTACCCCAAGGGGCAAGCACCAGGGTCGCGATGTTCTGCAAAGTACACAAAGTCGCAAACCCCGAAATAAAAGTGCCGAATCGGGTAAAACCTGGGACACCCGGGAGGTTGTCTCTTGCGTGACTGCACCTAGAGGTCGAGCTGAGTATTGAGCACCCCAAGGCGCGGGCAATCTTCATGGTCGCGATGTTCTGCAAAGTACACAAAGTCGCAAACCCCGAAATAAAAGTGCCGAATCGGGTAAAACCTGGGACACCCGGGAGGTTGTCTCTTTGCGTGACTGCACCAGTGGTGGTCCTGCAGCCTCCTATGATGCATCTGGTCGAGCTGAGTATTACCCCAAGGGGCAAGCACCAGAGTCGCGATGTTCTGCAAAGTACACAAAGTCGCAAACCCCGAAATAAAAGTGCCGAATCGGGTAAAACCTGGGACACCCGGGAGGTTGTCTCTTTGCGTGACTGCACCAGTGGTGGTCCTGCAGCCTCCTATGATGCATCTGGTCGAGCTGAGTATTACCCCAAGGGGCAAGCACCAGAGTCGCGATGTTCTGCAAAGTACACAAAGTCGCAAACCCCGAAATAAAAGTGCCGAATCGGGTAAAACCTGGGACACCCGGGAGGTTGTCTCTTGCGTGACTGCACCTAGAGGTCGAGCTGAGTATTGAGCACCCCAAGGCGCGGGCAATCTTCATGGTCGCGATGTTCTGCAAAGTACACAAAGTCGCAAACCCCGAAGAAGAAGAAGAAAAAGAAGAAGAAGAAGAAGAAGAAGAGAAGAAAAAAGCCGCTCCTGGTCCAGGAACGTGACGGTCGCTTGCAAAGCTTGAGTCGGAGGCAGCACAGTGCCACACCCCCGTCCGCTCTGCCCTGTGGCTGACCGTCTCGACGAGCTTCCAATCACCAAACTAAGACCTTTTTCCCCCCACCCACACTAACTGATTGCGCAGACACGGTTGTAGGGGCCTTCTCCCCGTGACGGATTCGCCTGTGCTCTAGTAGCACGGGTGGTCCTGGCTGTGACGAGCTACGAACAGCCGCCTGACAAACCAGACTCACACCGCAGTCCTGTCTGCAGACACTCAGGTTCCGCGCTGATGATGGTCCGCCTTATGTGTCCGTGGCTTAAAGGACCGAAACACGGCGCAGACGGGACCAGTGCGGTGTTGAGCACACATCCATTCCAAGCACGTTCTTGCAAATCCCCCACCCACAGGACCTTCTTTCCCCCTCCCTCTTTTCGACGTTGCTGTTGACTAACGGTTAGGTCGGACCCTTCCCCGGTGAACATCCCATCAAAGTAACAGTCTTGACTCAGGCCGATACGGGCTACATGGCAACCCCTGCTCAACATGTATGCACGTGAGGGGCCCAGGGCCACATTCATTGCGAATGTGTTCATGGTGTCGGTCGCAGGAGTTTCCTTTTTTTTTTTTTTTACATAAGCGCCAGCTTGAAAGGAAATGCTCGACGATGCTGCCCGACAAAAAGAACAGAAGGGATCCCAAGTGCTGTAACTACCGAACCACGTGTTGAACGGACGTGAGGTCATGCGGGTCTACCCCTACACGACAAATCACACAAACACAACAGGTCAAAAAATCCTGAGTGAGAAAACAACACACGGTGGTGTAAGCGAAGAACAAACGACAACGTGAGAAAAAGAGTGAAAGAGTACGAACAGTAGTGAGTAGAGAGGAGAACGAGTGTAAAATAAGTTGGCGGTAGCACAAACTACCGGGCCAGCGGAGACCACCGCAAAAAGATCTCTAATGTTTCCTTATCCCTCAAAACCAGCACCAAAAACAACGACCACCCGCCCAGTGGCACCACCCGCCCAATAGCGCCAATACTGCAGGGAATAGTTGACTAGACCTCTTGAGTTTGTGCTAACCAGTCGGGAGAACCTACAAAGCCAAGAGCAGGACCGACCCCCCCCCCTTCGTGAGAAAAAGCGAAGAATAAAAGTTTTCCATCTATCTTTGTCAAGAGCTGCAACTCAACTATTCTTTGTGGTCACAAAATGCCTGCTGTTGGTGTATAGTGGACCCTGCACCCGGGTGTTTTCAATGGCGTCCTGTCTGCAGACACTCAGGTTCCACGCTGATGATGGTCCGCCTTATGTGTCCGTGGCTTAAAGGACCGAAACACGGCGCAGACGGGACCAGTGCGGTGTTAAGCACATATCCATTCCAAGCACGTTCTTGCAATTCCCCCCCCCCCCCCACACTTTTACCCCTGCAAACCCGTGAATAGGTGCTACGGGAGTATCTGGCAACCGCTGCTTAACAGTGCTCACGTGGGCGGTGTCTTCGGACAGCACCTCGTGATGTTCGCATCACAAAACACAGAAGACAGTGAAATGGTCGTTACCTGGTCGGGTTTCGCTCGCGACCGTTTCCTGAACAATCCTTCACTAAATCCGCGGTTAAATAACCTGGCCTCAGTGGTGCAAGCACCACGCGCTCTTCAAACCCAAGAAACATTTTCCCCCCCACAGGACCTCATCGGGCAAGATATCGGCAGCCAATACATCCTGAAGTCGTGCGTGCCCCACCGCGGGGCCGCGCCGCACGTTATCACCGAGTGGCGCACCCCGCACCGTGAGGACCCCCACATCATCGTCTCGGAAGAAGAGCCGACGGCGGGAGAGTTCGTCATCGGGCAGAAAGTTGTCTTCCCTTGCGACGTCGAACTAGGCGAAGACGGCGCCTGCGTCTGCAGCCGGGCCGAAGGCTTGGTCATGGGGGAGGCTGAAGACGGGTTGATCAGGGTATGTTCCGTTTGAATACTACGCTCTTGAAGCCGAAGAAAGTTCTCAGGGGTCACCGATAGCCCTACTTGACCACCCCGCCTGCAGCGCCACAGGCACACGTTGTAAATAGAGTGGGTGCAGCAGGTGCATCCTGCCTAGAATCCGGCTTGACCAGCAATACTAATTAAGAATACAGGTTGACCCAGAAAAACGGAAACTAAGAGAGTCTCGGAATAGTCCCCAGCAACCCAAAAACTAGAAACCTACCACTCAGGTGGTCCTAAAATGCTCGGCAAATCCAAAACTACTGGTTGGATGCTCGTTTAGGCTGAAATAAGTCCTGCAGAATGCAAAAAACAAGGCAGAATCACCCCCCACAAGGCAATTCCCAGGCATTTCCTTAAGGAAAACCATCAGAAACCCAAACTGGGCGTACTGTTTCACCTGGCGCTCTGCACTCTTCTCGTTTGAGTGGAGCCTCTAAAAGTCGTCAACTGGCACGAAGGCTAGGAGCACGCCGACTGCCTCTGTGGTTACTGGGGGGGGGGGGGGGGGGCGTCAAATACTGCAGGTAGGCAAATACACCAACCCCCCCTTTTCGCGCAGATTTGCTTGCTGAACGATTCGTTCGACGTGGTGACCGTTTCCTCCGACGTGATCGACAGTCCCGACGGCCCGCGCGCCCTATACCTCCTCGAGAACCGTTGGATGCCGTGCGCACTGGTGAAGGTTCGACAGGAAGAAGGAAGGACGATGCTCAAGGTCCGTTTGTTTTGTTTGTTATGTTAACAAAGCATTGTCGGTACTAAAAATTAGTAGTTGGCAGCGTACTAAAAGCAACTCACCAAATCAGGTGAAAAGCCGCTAGTGCGCACAAACAAAGCCAGCTTGAAAGGAAATGCTCGACGATGCTGCCCGACAAAGAACAGAAGGGATCCAAGGGATCCCAAGTGCTGTAACTACCGAACCACGTGTTGAGCGGACGTGAGGTCATGCGGGTCTACCCCTACACGACAAATTACACAAACACAACAGGTCAAAAGTCCTGAGTGAGAAAACAACACACGGTGGTGTAAGCGAAGAACAAATCAGATTGTGTTTGTATTGTATTTGCCCCTTACCTCTATATTTCCCCCCTTCCATTCGGAGTCGAAGCAGCAACGTCGAGTATTTTTGTGTTAACAATGCATTGTTGGTTCTAAAAAATAGTAGTTGGCAGCATACTACATGAAACTTACCAAAGCAGGTGCGTTCCGCTAGTGCGCACAAACAAAAAGCGCCGGCTATGCCAGGTTGTACACGCCGTTCCGCCGCACGCTTTGCGGCTGAACGGAAAACCGAGTGGATGATGGGCAAGCTGGAAACAATTTGCGCCCGTAACAGCTGGAACGATGCCGTTCCTGAGCATCCGCACGACGTATCCTTTGTTCAGCGGGAGTTGAGAGATTCTCCGGCAGATGCTAGCCGCCGCCATAGGGCGTGCTGTTGCCAAAAAGGAGGAGAGCCCGCGAAACAACGTGTCAACACACGCCTGCCAGGCGGTCTCGTCCGTCAGTCAGAACGCCCCCCGGGGTAGCAGTCGTCAGCATTGCAGAATGCTTGGCGACAAGTAATTCACGCCACTTCCCCCATGCGAGCGAGTCTCGGAACAGGGCTCAAAACTGTGACCCAGGTGGCGACTGCCGACCATGACGGGTGCTTGCACCAGGAGTTTGGAACAGCTAGTCAGGCCAAGCTCATTGCACAGAGAGACCTTGCCACATCCTCGGGTGAGATGTGCCGCCTGTGTGAAGACACTCAGCTGTTGCACGGGGCCGAAAACCCCGTGCAGCTAACACCGCAAGATGAAAACAGAAGTCTTGAGCCGAGTGCCGGATTAGATCAGCGCGTGGCCACCACGAGCAGCCGGCAGGACCATCAGCCGTGACGTGAGGATGCTGACAACTTGGGCTATATCCGAATTAACACACACACACACACACACAAACACGACGCGGCTCGCTGCTCCGTGTGCACAAGAAGGCGCCTCCCCCCGGATACATGTTGCACACGGCGCACGAAGCGGGGAACCATTGTCAAACAAAGCTACACTTTCGGACAGCGCGTGGTCATCACGAGCAGCAAGAAGGAGTGTCAGCTGTGACGTGAGGAAGCCAACGGCCTGGGCCATTCTCCGCAACAGGGGTTACCCATACATGAATTCAACACACACACAAACTAGCAAGCTTGCTTGAGCGCCGAAGGCGCGTCTAGTGGGATCCACTACGTTCTGTGGATAGGCAATGCATCCCCAGTTTTTCACATCCACTCGTTACGAGGTTGGACGGGAGGGATCACAATCCAACACACGTCGCAGGCTGGGCGTTGGCCCCCCTTTGGTTGGGGCCCCTCCCTCTCTCTCCCCCTTTGGTTGGGGTCCCCTCCTTCTCTCTCTCGTCGTACTTTCGTGAAGGGAGGCGTTAAAACAGGTCCGTGACACACACACACACACCCCCAGAGTGCGCGACAAAGCGCTTACCAGCGGAGACGTGTTGCCGGCATAAACAACACCACCATGAAGGAGACGGCCTAAGGCCGCGGATGCTATACTGCTCGATCCACAGACTGGGGCGCTGCGGCGAGTGCGAAGCAGACAACGAAGGGATCGCGAGGTGCTGTTCAAGGCACCACCCCCAGTTGAACACGGACCCCCACTCGCAGCCTGCGGGAGCATCGGCGGTTACTTGAGACTGAAGGAGTCGTGGACGCCTCTCGCACAGGGAGGCACCACGTGAAAACAGGTCTACAACACACACACACACACCCCCACAGCTGCACTTTGACTGCGGGTTCTGCACGGACAGGTGGATCGACCGCGAGGACGAAGCCGACAACCTGCAGATTTCCGAGCCGCAGCAGTTTGCGGTAGGTGACCATGTCCAGCTTTCGCTCGAGGCGCCGGCGCACCTCGAAGAGGACGGCTGCCTCTCTCGCGACGACATGGGCATCATCGTCGCCTGCGGCGACTTGGGCCAGGCCACGCCGTTCCTCGTCGAAGGCCCCACCGAGATTGCGTGGTACGCGGGCTGCCACCTGTCGCACGTCGCTGGTGCCACGGTATTGATTCTCCACCCCCCCTCTTCTCGTGCAGATCTGTTCCAAAACAAGTCGTACATGATGAATCTTCATTTTTAGTATTTCATTGTATCGACTGCCTTCTGGCACCATGTGACCACTTTGCCTCAGAAACTGAACCCAAACTTGTCTGTTGTCGCTGTCATGACACCTTTGCGAACCCGTGTGCTCTTCGTTCACACCGAGCCATTTTCTCGTGCAGATCTGAGCCAAAACAAGTAACATGATGAATCTTCATTTTTTAGTATTTCATTGTATCGACTGCCTTTTGGCACCATGTGACCACTTTGCCCCCAGAAGCTGAATCTACTTGTCTTGTTGCTGTCGCGTGAGGTATTCGCGAGCCCAGTGTGCTCCGTTCACACTGTGTGTCCACTTTCTCGCGCAGTTCGGCCTTCTGCCAAAGCACGTCGTACATGATGAGTCTGTCGTTGCTGTCATGGCACCTTTGCGAACCAGTGTGCTCTTCGTTCACACTGAGTGTCGTGCAGATCTGTTCCAAAACAAGCCACATGATGAAGCTACATTCTTTAGTATTTCATTGTATCGACTGTCTATGACACCATGTGACCACTTTGCCTCAGAAACTGAACCCAAACTCTCTGTTGCTGCTCTCGCGTGAGATCTGTGCGAGCCCAGTGTGCCCTCCGTTCACACTGAGTGTCCATTTTTTTTGAGCAGTTCTGCCTTCGCCAAAGCAAGTCGTACATGATGAGTCTGTCGTTGCTGTCATGGCACCTTTGCGAACCAGTGTGCTCTTCGTGACGAATTTTCTCGTGCAGATCTGTTCCAAAACAAGTCACATGATGAAGCTACATTCTTTAGTATTTCATTGTATCGACTGTCTATGACACCATGTGACCACTTTGCCTCAGAAACTGAACCCAAATTCTCTGTTGTTGCTCTCGCGTGAGATCTGTGCGAGCCCAGTGTGCCCTCCGTTCACACTGAGTGTCGTGCAGATCTGTTCCAAAACAAGTCACATGATGAAGCTACATTCTTTAGTATTTCATTGTATCGACTGTCTATGACACCATGTGACCACTTTGCCTCAGAAACTGAACCCAAACTCTCTGTTGTTGCTCTCGCGTGAGATCTGTGCGAGCCCAGTGTGCCCTCCGTTCACACTGAGTGTCGTGCAGATCTGTTCCAAAACAAGTCACATGATGAAACTACATTCTTTAGTATTTCATTGTATCGACTGTCTATGACACCATGTGACCACTTTGCCTCAGAAACTGAACCCAAACTCTCTGTTGTTGCTCTCGCGTGAGATCTGTGCGAACCCAGTGTGCCCTCCGTTCACACTGAGTTTCCATTTTTTTGAGCAGTTCTGCCTTCGCCAAAGCAAGTCGTACATGATGAGTCTGTCGTTGCTGTCATGGCACCTTTGCGAACCAGTGTGCTCTTCGTGACGAATTTTCTCGTGCAGATCTGTTCCAAAACAAGTCACATGATGAAGCTACATTCTTTAGTATTTCATTGTATCGACTGTCTATGACACCATGTGACCACTTTGCCTCAGAAACTGAACCCAAACTCTCTGTTGTTGCTCTCGCGTGAGATCTGTGCGAGCCCAGTGTGCCCTCCGTTCACACTGAGTTTCCATTTTTTTGAGCAGTTCTGCCTTCTGCCAAAGCAAGTCGTACATGATGAGTCTGTCGTTGCTGTCATGGCACCTTTGCGAACCAGTGTGCTCTTCGTTCACACTGAGTGTCGTGCAGATCTGTTCCAAAACAAGTCACATGATGAAGCTACATTCTTTAGTATTTCATTGTATCGACTGTCTATGACACCATGTGACCACTTTGCCTCAGAAACTGAACCCAAACTCTCTGTTGTTGCTCTCGCGTGAGATCTGTGCGAGCCCAGTGTGCCCTCCGTTCACACTGAGTTTCCATTTTTTTGAGCAGTTCTGCCTTCTGCCAAAGCAAGTCGTACATGATGAGTCTGTCGTTGCTGTCATGGCACCTTTGCGAACCAGTGTGCTCTTCGTGACGAATTTTCTCGTGCAGATCTGTTCCAAAACAAGTCACATGATGAAGCTACATTCTTTAGTATTTCATTGTATCGACTGTCTATGACACCATGTGACCACTTTGCCTCAGAAACTGAACCCAAACTCTCTGTTGTTGCTCTCGCGTGAGATCTGAGCGAGCCCAGTGTGCCCTCCGTTCACACTGAGTTTCCATTTTTTTGAGCAGTTCTGCCTTCGCCAAAGCAAGTCGTACATGATGAGTCTGTCGTTGCTGTCATGGCACCTTTGCGAACCAGTGTGCTCTTCGTGACGAATTTTCTCGTGCAGATCTGTTCCAAAACAAGTCACATGATGAAGCTACATTCTTTAGTATTTCATTGTATCGACTGTCTATGACACCATGTGACCACTTTGCCTCAGAAACTGAACCCAAACTCTCTGTTGTTGCTCTCGCGTGAGATCTGAGCGAGCCCAGTGTGCCCTCCGTTCACACTGAGTTTCCATTTTTTTGAGCAGTTCTGCCTTCTGCCAAAGCAAGTCGTACATGATGAGTCTGTCGTTGCTGTCATGGCACCTTTGCGAACCAGTGTGCTCTTCGTGACGAATTTTCTCGTGCAGATCTGTTCCAAAACAAGTCACATGATGAAGCTACATTCTTTAGTATTTCATTGTATCGACTGTCTATGACACCATGTGACCACTTTGCCTCAGAAACTGAACCCAAACTCTCTGTTGTTGCTCTCGCGTGAGATCTGAGCGAGCCCAGTGTGCCCTCCGTTCACACTGAGTTTCCATTTTTTTGAGCAGTTCTGCCTTCGCCAAAGCAAGTCGTACATGATGAGTCTGTCGTTGCTGTCATGGCACCTTTGCGAACCAGTGTGCTCTTCGTGACGAATTTTCTCGTGCAGATCTGTTCCAAAACAAGTCACATGATGAAGCTACATTCTTTAGTATTTCATTGTATCGACTGTCTATGACACCATGTGACCACTTTGCCTCAGAAACTGAACCCAAGCTCTCTGTTGTTGCTCTCGTGCGAGCCCAGTGTGCCCTCCGTTCACACTGAGTTTCCATTTTCCGAGTCTAGAGGTTGGTAATTTGAAATTCTCAATTTAGCTCTCTAGCGAGGTATCCCACTTTTCTGGGGCAGGCCGTGGGGTACTGGGGGGGGCTAATTACTATTGAACCGTATAATACAATTGAACCGTATAATACAATTGAACCGTATAATACAATTGAACCGTATAATACAATTGAACTTTTTTTTCGGGGAATCGGCGCATCCCAACAGTATAATACAATTGAATTGTAATGTTACTGTACGGCTGACACTTTCGCACTGCCGTTGAGTGTGAGCCAGCCAGTGAGGCGGTTTCAGGGCCGGTTTCGTTTCGGCTTTTTTTGGAAAAGTCATGTTAGACCTCCAAAGCGGAGAAGAAATCTTAAAACGAGGTTTTGGAACCCGGGGCTTCCTAAGGTTTTGACATGATGATGTCGCTGATGCCGTTGCTCGTGCCAAATTCTTGGAGCTGGCTGTGTGCGGGGGATCATGAAGCACAAACATGGCAATGGGCCGGCAATCGCAGTGTGGGGGTGGCTCCGGAGCTGCTGTGCCAGGTCCGGAGTTGACTTCGGAGCCAGCCGGAGACACTGCCAATCGTGACCGTGGCCCGGCATGGGGGCGATGGCCCATCGGATGGGACATCTTGTTAGCCCCAGATTTATCAGTGGTTCCCGTCTGCCGCCAGCGCTCTCTCTCCAAAAGAGAAGCAGTAAGTTCGTCGGACTGCGGTCGCCATGCTGTTGGAAACTCTGATACTGAGCAACAGCCCCAGAAAAAGTGAACCTTCGGCCCAAGTTAGGGTACTCTCTTCCAAGAGTCTTGGCAGGAGTCTTGCCAGGTGTTGGTGGAAACACCCACGGCATGCACCAGTTGGGTATTTCCGACCCGGTGCACGAGAAATCAGGGCTCGGAGTCCTAACTGCGGGCTCCAACCTTTCGCTTGTTGTGTGAAGGTTTTCCCTTCAGTTTTTGCTCGGAGTTGCATTGTACTCACACTGTCACCGTGACTGTGTCATTTAGTCACGACAACAACGTGTTTCTAACAGGCAAGCTGCACTTCAATTGTAATACACTAGTGTTTTTTGGGGGGGGTCTGAGACCCCCCAATTCCACGCCGTGTATCGTTATATTACAATTGAACTCAATTGTAATTGGCCCCCCCCAGTACCCCCACCCCGGGCTTTTTTTTACCGTTTTTTCATGGTACTTTTGAGAATTCAAAATTCGTCGAAAAAATTTCTCGCGGCGGACAACGGCGTGGCACAGTCGTCAGTTGACGACGTTCCTTACCTACGGGTGGGAGGTTCGGTTCCCGCCGGTGGACTTTTTCCGGGTCTCAAAGGTTCACCAGGGGCGGTCCGGAGGGGCCCTCCCCCCTGGATAAGGGCCCCCAACTTGCCATCATCCCGAACTTAGTATCAGGGTTTTCCGGGGGGGGGGTCTATCAGGCCAGGATTCTGGGTTCAACGGGTTCGGGTTTTCACAAACGCCGAACTGGACAAAAAGGTGCGGGTTTTTTTTTTGCACAAACGCCGGACTGGGCACAAAAGGTTCGGGTTTGCACAAACGCCGGACTGGGTAAACGGTTCGGGTTGCACAAACGCCGGACTGGACAAAAAGCCTCGGGTTTGCGCAAACGACGGACTGGACAAAAAGGTTCGGGTTTGCGCAAACGACGGACTGGACAAAAAGGTTCGGGTTTGCACCAACGCCGGACTGGGCAAAGGTGCGGATTTGCACCAACGCCAGACTGAGCAAAACAATTCGGGTTGGACAAACCGGACCGGGTTTGCACAAACGCCGGACTGGGCAAACGGTTCGGGTTGCACAAACGCCGGACTGGACAAAAAGGCTCGGGTTTGCGCAAATGACGGACTGGACAAAAAGGTTCGGGTTTGCACCAACGCCGGACTGGACAAAAAGGTTCGGGTTTGCACAAACGCCGGACTGGGCAAAAAGGCTCGGGTTTGCCTCAACGCCGGACTGGCAAAAAGGTTCGGGTTTGCACAAACGCCGGACTGGGCAAAAAGGTTCGGGTTTGCGCAAACGCCGGACTGAGCAAAAGGTTACCTCTAGACTCGCTAAGGGTGGTCCTAACACCCATGTACTTTTTTGAGCAGTTCTGCCTTCTGCCAAAGCAAGTCGTACATGATGAATCTACATTCTTTAGTATTTCATTGCGCCGGGCGAGTCTCCCAGTCTGAACCGCGGAAGGATACGTTGGTCTTCGTTCTGGAGGGCGTTCTCCCTCACGACTCTGGCACCGGGCGAGGTCGCGTCGCTAGCAGGGAAATTGGGGGTCGCCTCGTCCTCCCTGTTTGGCAAGGTGGGCAGGGTGCCTCTCCAGCTTCTATCCAGGCGCGCCGAAGCGCAGAAAATTCAAGCTGGGTCGCGAGCCTCGTGTATCGCTCCAGTGGTGGTTGTCTTGAAGGGTGAAGTTGGGGGTCGCCGGGGGTCGCCTCGTCCTCCCTGTTTGGCAAGGTGGGCAGGGTGCCTCTCCAGCTTTTATCCAGGCGCGCCGAAGCGCAGAAAATTCAAGCTGGGTCGCGAGCCTCGTGTATCGCTCCAGTGGTGGGTTATCTTGAAGGGTGAAGTTGGGGGACGCCGGGGGTCGCCTCGTCCTCCCTGTTTGGCAAGGTGGGCAGGGTGCCTCTCCAGCTTTTATCCAGGCGCGCCGAAGCGCAGGAAATTCAAGCTGGGTCGCGAGCCTCGTGTATCGCTCCAGTGGTGGGTTGTCTTGAAGGGTGAAGTTGGGGGTCGCCGGGGGTCGCCTCGTCCTCCCTGTTTGGCAAGGTGGGCAGGGTGCCTCTCCAGCTTTTATCCAGGCGCGCCGAAGCGCAGAAAATTCAAGCTGGGTCGCGAGCCTCGTGTATCGCTCCAGTGGTGGGTTGTCTTGAAGGGTGAAGTTGGGGGACGCCGGGGGTCGCCTCGTCCTCCCTGTTTGGCAAGGTGGGCAGGGTGCCTCTCCAGCTTTTATCCAGGCGCGCCGAAGCGCAGGAAATTCAAGCTGGGTCGCGAGCCTCGTGTATCGCTCCAGTGGTGGGTTGTCTTGAAGGGTGAAGTTGGGGGTCGCCGGGGGTCGCCTCGTCCTCCCTGTTTGGCAAGGTGGGCAGGGTGCCTCTCCAGCTTTTATCCAGGCGCGCCGAAGCGCAGAAAATTCAAGCTGGGTCGCGAGCCTCGTGTATCGCTCCAGTGGTGGGTTGTCTTGAAGGGTGAAGTTGGGGGACGCCGGGGGTCGCCTCGTCCTCCCTGTTTGGCAAGGTGGGCAGGGTGCCTCTCCAGCTTTTATCCAGGCGCGCCGAAGCGCAGAAAATTCAAGCTGGGTCGCCAGTCTCGTGTATCGCTCCAGTGGTGGGTTGTCTTGAAGGGTGAAGTTGAGGGTCTTTGAGAGGTCGGTTCCCCTCAACTCGCTTCGTCCTCCCTGTTTGGCAAGGTGGTAGGGTGCCTCTCCAGCTTTTATCCAGGCGCGCCGAAGCGCAGGAAATTCAAGCTGGGTCGCGAGCCTCGTGTATCGCTCCAGTGGTGGGTTGTCTCGAAGGGTGAAGTTGGGGGTCTTTGAGAGGTCGGTTCCCCTCAACTCGCTTAGTCCGGACACGGGAAGCTGTTTACGGATGCCTGCTCGAAGGGGTTGGGCGCAACCCTGTCGTTCTTACGGACGGCGTGGTGTCGTCTACTACTCCTGCCGCTTCCTGTTCCGGGCGTCCGGGCCTGAAGCTCGCGTCCGTGTCAGTGGCCGGTCTGTGGTATACGGAGATGACGGGCGTGCAAGTTTCGGTGGGACAACGTCGTTCTGGCAAGCCTTGTCCAGGGCCAGTCCATAGCTAGAATGCTGCTTGCCCCGGTCCACGGGCTGTAGAAAGGCATCGGCAGGGCGAAGGCGAGATGAACGTAGCGGACCTTTCGAGTCGCCCTGTCCACTCCTATGCCGTGTCCCGTTCCTCGGGCGGTGCCCGGTTAGGTGGATGCAGGCCTCCACACCAACGATGAGGCGACGGCAGACCTCTTGGTCCCGGGCACCTCCAGCTTGTCGTAGGCTGCTGGTTCTTGCGCATTGGCAGACCTCTTGGTCCCGGGCACCTCCAGCTTGTGCCGTAGGCTGCTGGTTCTTGCGCATTGATCTTTGGCTTCTCTTCTTTTTTCATCGGTCCATTGGTAGAGCCATTGGGATAACCCCAGAGTCCCGCGAGGCGAATGCGAGCGCCCGCCGCAGCCAGTTGTGTTAGATTGAAGCCAACTCAGGCCTTCGCCAGTTGAGCTGTGACGGATGCGGTAGCCAGGAGGACCGATCTCCCCAACTGAGGCAGCCGCCGGGCATCCAGCTTCGCCGGTCAGCTCGTTCCCAAGGTACCAGCAAGCCAGCTAAGGAGAGCTAACCTTTGGTAGGCGTGACATGAATTAAACGGATGATAAATTGGCGGATGGAGAAGGAACAACGGCTCCGAGTGACTCTCTCCAAGGAGGCAATTTAATAGGTGTTTAATTCAGCTAATCCCGAGCAAAGCCCCGGCAGGAGCGCGGATCTCCACCAAACCGGATCAGTCATTTGTTTCACCCGCCCGCCCACCCGAAGAAATGGTGACATGAGGCGTTGCACGGTTAGACGGCATGAGAGGGGGGTCACGGGCCATGGGTGGAAAGCTCTGGTGCGCTCACTCGCGGAGTTGCCCGAGGGCATGCCCCAGACCTCCTTCCGTGCAATGCCGTGCAGGGCGCTTCCTGAGCCGCGGCCGGCCAAGGAAGTCTACAAGCGTTTTCGCAGCGTGGTGGCAGAGCTAGGAGCGGGGCCCCGCGAACGGGATCCCGCCCCGAGCAGGGACGGTGTCAAGGACACACCGCCCCGGTCTCCGCCCGGTCAGCGAGCAAGGAGACGGACTCCGCAGAGGGCAGCGCTTAAGAGGTCCCTCAGTCGGGACTGAGGTGGCCCGCAGGGCCATGCGGGCCCGTTACACGACGGTGGGCTCGAAGGCCACATACGACTCGAACACGGCCGGGTACGTGTCGTGGTGTAGTAACATGGGGGTTGAGCCTCTCCCAACCACGGTGGAGAGGTTGGAGGAGTTCGGCGGTCACCTGCTGCTGATGGGCGACGACGGGGCAGCTTATAGGGCGACCCAGAACATCATATGGCAGAGACCAACGCCGCGGGGTTGTGTGTTCTCGATGACCCGCTGAATATCGTGGGTAGGATGATGGCCGTCCTCGGGAAGGAGTCGCCGGACCCACAGCAGGCGGAGCCGCTGGGCGTGAAGGAGTTCAGGACGACTTTTGATGCCATCCGGACTACGGGCGACTACGGCGCTGCCCTGATATTCTGGGCGATCCGCGCAGAGGACGTCACTCTAAATGGAGGAAGGCTCAGGGTCGAGTGGCGCATGGCGAAGGGCAAGAGGAATGCATGCGGTTCTTGACGTTCAAGGCCATCAATTTGGTGCCTCCGCTCACGCTTTCCGGCCCGCCGGAGTGAGCACCGTCCTCTATCCGCTTCTGTTCACCCTCCTGAAGACGCTTGGCCGGGTCAAGTCAGCTCCTGTGCCCCAACTGCGGGTACCGCTCATTCAGAGAGGTACTCTGCGATACAAGAACACGGCGGGGACTCTTCGCCGTTAGTAACGGGATGTCGGCGGGGGAGTCCAGGGAGGAGACCCGCGTACACGACGCAGCGCCAGGGTCGGTGGTTGCTGCACACTGCTAAAGGCGGGGAGGAGGTTTGCGAGCTGGGGGACTGGGCGTCGGAGGACGTGGTGAGGAGAAGCACACCACGTGCGATCCGTATTGCGTGGAGACGGTCCGGTTTTACAACCCGGCGCGCCTAGCTCGTTGCTACACCGCACCCTCGTAGGTCGGTCCTCCTCGGGAGTCATAATATATTATGAAGCTCCCCGCGCCCCACCCGTTCTTCTCTCCCCACTTCCCCGCAGTGGATCAAGGTTAGTCTCCCTGGCTTGCTGAGCTTGACCGGCGGAGGGATAATCCCAGAGTCCCGCGAGGCGAATGCGAGCAGCCAGGCACGCCGCAGCCAGTGTTGTGTTAGATTGAAGCCAACTCAGGCCTTCGCCAGTTGAGCTGTGACTGATGCGGTAGCCAGGAGGACCGATCTCCCCAACTGAAGCAGCCGCCGGGCAGCCAACTTCGCCGGTCAGCTCGTTCCCAAGGTACCAGCAAGCTAGCTCAGGAGAGCTGTGGTGTGACATGAATTAATCGGATGTTAAATTGGCGGATGGAGAAGGAACAACGGCTCCGAGTGACTCTCTCCAAGGAGGCAGTTTAATATTTCATTGTTTCGACTGCCTTTTGGCACGTGACCATTTGGCATGTGACCACTTTGCCTCAGTATTTGAACCCAAACTGTCTGTTGTTGCTGTGTCGCGTGAGATCTTTGCGAGCCCAGGGTGCCCTCCGTGTACACTGAGTGTCCACTTTCTCGCGCAGTCCTGCCTTCTGCCAACGGAAGTCATACACGACTCTTTAGTATTTCATTGTCGACTGCCTACGGCACCATGAGACCACTTTGCCTCATTGTTTGCACCCAAACTGTCTGTTGTTGCTGTGTTGCGTGACCTCAAATCAAACCCACACCACGCAGATCGATCCGAGAGCCACCGTACCTAACCCGTTCGCCGCTGCGGACGACAACACCGCCGCAGACTACAACGCGACGTGCCCCGCGAACGACCCGTACGGAAACGACGAGGAAGGACAACAAGTCGACGAGGGCGAATGATCTCCCGAGACTCTGTTGAAGCCTTCAACTTGACGGCCCATCCCCCCCCCACAAAAAAAAAAGACCACGGATACGATAACAACAAAGGTCCAATGACACCAGACTGCACACATCAACCTCGGTTGATTGTCGGAAACACAAACCCGGCCGCGCAGCACAAAAACCCAGTCTAAAACAGCAAAAACTTTGCCAAAAAAAATCAGAGAAAAAAAAGCTCTGGAAACGTTGCACGGCGAAATGCCTTTTTTTCTCCAAGGATTTTCATGTGGGGGCCACCTGCAGGGCACGTTCCAAACCGGGAAAAGGGGCAAAAATAAAAACTGAAACCATCCCAGTATGAAGCTACCACACGGACTTGGGGGTGCAGGTAGGCGGCCAGAAAAAAGAATTCCCGGTTCAAAAGGTGGCGGGGGGCCCACCCTCACCTTTCTCGCCTCTCTTTCCCTTCCCCCTTTCGACGACAGAGTTCTCTGAGTCGGGCGGGGAGCAAGGGGGAGGAAGGAGGAGGAGGTGTGTGTGGGGTGGCAGGCAAGCCAGTGTTCGCGCAAAGGAAAAAAAGCGGCCGATTTCTTGAACCACTGACCGGCTGACAATCAGCCGGCTAACTTTTTGGAAGGTCTGCCGATCAGAAGGGTTTACGACAACATCTTGGCCAGCGCATCAAGCTGATTCCGCTCCATTTTTGGCACAGCCAAAGCTTACACTGTTGATAATCGGCTGATTTTGTGCGAGTCTGCCGGTAAAAAGAAAGGGCTCGAAATTTAATCAGCCGGCAAGCCGGCTGATCGCGCGCACACTGGCAAGCAGACAAAAACTTCAAACCCCCGGAGTTTCAAGCGAACTTTCACTCCAAAAAAAAAAAAAAAGGAGACGAGAGCACGTTGCGACTATCCGAACGAAATGGAAACCACCTTGGGGGTTCCCTTTAGGAGGGAGTTTTTCTCTCCCTCTTCCTCTTTTATATCTCGGCGGCCGTCGTTACTGCCGCTGTGTGCACATGAAAGAAAGGAAAAACGAGCAATCTTCAACTCCTTGTGATGCCTCACTCCCCTAGGACGGAATCCTGGGCGGTGATCCCCAAAATCAAGACGCCGCAAAAAAAAGGAGAGAGAAAAAAAAAAGTACAGTCGGCAACACAACAAACAGAACCCCACGAAACTGCAGAGTGCAGCCTGCACATCGACCTCGGTTGATTGTCGGTAACACCCACAAAACTGCAGAGTGCAGCTTGCATATCAACCTTGGTTGATTGTCGGCAACACAGCAAACAGAAACCCACAAAACTGCAGAGTGCAGCCTGCACATCGACCTCGGTTGATTGTCGGTAACGCAACAAACAGAACCCCACAAAACTGCAGAGTGCAGCCTGCACATCGACCTCGGTTGATTGTCGGTAACACAACAAACAGAAACCCACAAAACTGCAGAGTGCAGCTTGCATATCAACCTTGGTTGATTGTAGGCAACACAGCAAACAGAAAACCCACAAAACTGCAGAGCGCAGCCTGCACATCGACCTCGGTCGATTGTCGGCATCACGAGCCGCGAACCCCCGCAAACCCGACAAAAACTTGCACTCTAAAAAAAGACCCCTCAACAGGCAGAAACAGTCTACGGCTCTCGGTATAGGGGCCCTGCCATTTCGGAAGTTCCGGCGGGGTTTCTTTTCACACCGCGCGCAAGTGTGTGTGTGTGTGCGGGGTGGGGACCGTGAGCCGGTCCATCCCCTCTTGATAGACCGTGATAGACCGAAGAATACAGCAACGGGCAAGTCGATGCAGCACGTATACAGAAGATCACAATTTATTCACGTGCGGAATTCCGTACGTTCCGCATGCGGAACGCAAGGCCTGCCTGCCGCCTGTTGCAAAAAAAAAAAAAAACCCCTCAAAAGGAGAGGAAACCGTGCGGCAGCCCAGACGAAAACACGCAAAACCAGGCTCTCACCGCTGTCCCATCTGTCAAGTTCTTCCCGTCGAGTCCGCGGCTCTAAAAGGACCGCAAGGACAAAAACACACAGAACACGGCGCAGACAGGACGCAGCGACTTTTGTTTTTTTGAGCCCGCAACCATTTCCAAGCACGTTCGTGCCAAGTCCCTGCATCCCCAAACCACCCTCGTCTGTACTGTGTGTTCTCCGTTGATCTGCTACAACCGTATGGAGGAGGGGATGTTTTCTTTTTCCCTTCCTCCCCTTCGCCCTCTCTCTGTTGCTCCCGTCTCCACCCCCTTCACCCCTCTCCTTCCTCGAAAGCCCCTTCCTATTCCCTTCCTTTAAATAACTGAGCAAGTTAATCAAGCTGTTTTTTTCTTCTTCTTCTTCAAGCTCTCTTTCAAGTACAGCCAAAAAGCGGGGGGGTAGGGACAAGAGACGGCATGTGAAGTGACGGGTGGTGAAGGGTTTGCATGAAGGCACCCACTCCGCCCGTTCCCCATGCCTTCCCGACAGATCTGCTTTTTACTTACTTTTACACCCACATTCGCGCCGGGGGAAAAAGGAAGAAGTAAAAAGGTAAACCCAAACAAGTCACGCAAAACCGGTAGAAAATAGCCTGCCACCGACAGGATCCTAACTGCCCGCCCCCCGGCAGTACTGCGCCCCCCCAATACCCATTCCAAGCACGTTCTTGCAATCCCCCCAATTCCAGTAGGGTACTTCGCGTAAACGCGACTTGCTGCCCTCAGCACGCAGGATTACTTCCTCGCACTCTTTTCCTTTTGGTACTTCAACCATTCGTGCTGCAGACCCCCGGCAGCACTGCGCACCCCCACAGCCTTCCCCACAATGCGGTCAGAATGTCCACGCATTCCTCCAGGGTGGATCGACAATGTATCATCACAATACCGGCAAGTGTCGCCCACTTCGAATCGTGTCAAGGAGGAGATGATTGTAGAATCAGCTAAAGCACGGAATAAATGGTCAACGGTCTTGCATCTTCACGACCCGAGAGTTGCACCACGGCGAAAGCGCGGAGAAAGTGACCCCTCTAGACTGGGTCCATTCGGACTCGTTTAGACCCGGTTGGAGACACGGGATCTGGATGTGAATTTGGAAGTTGCCGTTCGTCGAGGCTAGTCGTGGCCCCGATAAATCCGATGTGCCCTGAGTAACTCACGCATTCCTCTAGACTGCGTTCTGGCTAAGAGGCGTTCAGCCATATTCCAGGCCAGTGGGAGTTGAGATTCTCCGTCAAGATGCTAGCCGCCGCCATAGGGCGGGCTATTGCCAAAAGGAGGAGAGCCCGCGAAACAACGTGTCAACACACGCCTGCCAGGCGGTCTCGTCCGCCAGTCAGAACGCCCCCGGCTGCGCCACCTTCGGTGCAACAATCATCTTTGTCCTCCATCATTTTCGAGCTCGCTCCGCGCCCACGGCGCAACGACTTGCGCCCGCCGTAGTAGTACGGGAAAGTAGTGGGGCGACCGGATACTCCTCGGAGAGATGGTCCCTGCACTCTAACTCGTCTCTCTCTCTCTCTATTCCATCCAGTGGCAGTGACGGCGGGTCACGGCACTGTCCGATCGAAACAACCGTAGATACCAGGGACTAGAAACGGGAGTGAGTTCCTCTCGTACGTTGCTGTCGGAATGCGCTGGCCCAATGGGCTCTCTCTCTCTCTCTCTCCATCAGTCGGGTAACACCACACAACATTTACCCACAATGTATTGCGGCTATTGTGGCATGGGATCTTTTCTAGAGAGTGAAAGTCTTTTTTGCGGCTTGCGTTGTCTACCGGGATTGGTGCCATTGTGTAGAAGACCCCCAAGTTCTCCTGGGGACGTGTGGATGAAGCAGGTCAATCGAGTGATAGCACACGACTTCACGTCGGCGCAAGCCCGCAAGAGCTTCCGCCCTATAAGCATTTGACGGTTGTGTCGTGGACTACCGTGGCTGTAACGGGTAGCGGGAATTCGGGTTCGATTCCGGAGAGGGAGCGCTGAAAAGAATGAGGAAGGGGTGATTGGCATTCTTTGATCCTGTCGGCTCGGGCTTAGTTCAGAAGTGCTATCGGAATCGGCACCGTCGTAGAGAAGACTCATCTCCACCCCCCGAGCTTTCCTGGGGTCAAATGGTCATGCTCGTATATAGCCATGCGCCTTGCTGCTGCCTGCTCCTCTTTCTCTCAGTACACTCAGTAAACTGTAAGAGTTTTTCCATGAAACTGAAACCCCCCCCTGGAGCAAGGTTGGTCCCGGGGCTCGTGCACAAAAAATCCCAAGAATTTAACCTCTTGCTATTTTTCTCTGACCATTCGAACGCTTCGACCGCTGCGTCGCAAACACAGTGAAAAGGGAAATAAAAGAAGAAAGAAAACCCAAAAAAAATTTCCGGAAAAAAATGGACGCCATCATTTTTTCCGGAGAAGACAGACAGTCACCTACTGCGGCACCATACTGAGGAGGGCCTACCGTAAGTATTGTATGCGGACAATGGCCGAAACCACCAATGACCAACAACTAAGGTACCCACCGACCCTCTCACCTCGTGTACCCGCCACTCTTACGACACTCAGAGCACAAAGGATATCTTCCCATAACGACGAAGGTCACCCGGAGACTTTAAAACCCCGGAGTTTCAAGCGAACTTTCCCTCTAAAAAAAATAACGCTAAAAAAATGGGTTTCCCCCCGCGCCCTCCACCACCCGACAAAAAAAAAAAAAGAAGTGCGATTTGAGAAAGAAAAAAAAAAAAGAAAAAAAACCCACCGAAGGATACTCCAAACCAACGCCTTAAAACTTAAAAAAAAAAGAGATGGACGTCGCAAAGGAAGGGGGGTAAGGAGATTGCACGTCTTTGATGGCCGTTTCCTTTTGGAGAGATAGTAGACGTGTACTGAGAATGAGGAAGAAGTATTCGGCCAAGAACTTTGCTTGCGCACAAAACGTGGCATGTGGACGAAAGACAAATTACCGCGTTTGGGTTAGAGAATGTTAGGTTGCTCTGATAAAAAATCCACAAATAACGCTTAAAAATCTGCATCTTACTGCGAATCACTGAAGCTAAACCAACACTGGCTAGTCAACGTTAACTGTGTGAAGTTACACGGCGAGCCTCCCTGCCAGAGCCCTGTGCAGTACCTGCTTCTTCGGAAGGCCGGGGCACGTCACCTATGCTGAAGAGCGCCCGAGCGAGCCAATAGCAGGTCTGTGATGCTCCTGAATGTCCTTGGGCTGCACGCGCACTACACTGACGCATTAAACGAGTTTGAGAGCCTTCCGGCTACCTATCTTGAAGAGGATGGGAAATCTTTTGGACTTGTGCCGTGATGAGGATCGATGGTTGCAATTATTCTCCGTGAATGAGGAATGCCTAGTAGGCGCAAGTCATCAGCTTGCACTGATTCCGTCCCTGCCATTTGTACACACCACCCGTCGTTGCTACCGATTGCACCCAGGTAGATATTTACCAAAACATGAAATGTTGGAGGAAATGAGCAGCACGTCGCCGCAAACCGTGGCGACCCCCGGATTCTCAAAGCGCGCGTGGCGTCACTAGGACGGCGAACAACTTTTGAGAGCCTCAATCGACACACCCTTGCACTCAAGGAGAAGATCATACGAGCCTGCTTCTCCATCTTCCATTCGAGACAGAACGAAAAAAAGTGGACCCCAGCGTTTTCATCGTCGGAACTCAACAAAAAAACAAGCGGAAAGAACCCCACATCCCCTGCTGTTAGCTGTTCCCTGAGCAATAATCCGAGACGATGCCAAAAGGAAAAAAAAAAAGAATGAACAAGGGATGGTGTGATCCACAGCAGAAAACTTAACTTCCCGTGTACTTACTAAAGACTTCCCAAGTACTTCCCAAATAGGGTAAAATGGCGATCTGGGCTTAATGCATGTACGTGGGACACGTTCCCCCCCCCTGTCCTTTTTTTCTTCTATTTCGGCATCTCTCCATGTTCTTTCTCTTCGGGAACAGTAATCTGAACTTTCAGAATTTTTTACTCTTTTTTTTCGCTGCGGGGTGAAAAGAAGAAAGAAGAAGAAGAAGAAAAAAGGCCGCTCCTGGTCCAGGAACGTGACGGTCAACCACACAGCTTGCAAAGCTTGAGTCGGAGGCAGCACAGTGCTACAACCCCGTCCGCTCTGCACCGTCTCGACGAGCTTATGTTCAGCGTGAGCGCCAAGCCCCAAGGTCCGGGTGAAAAGAGAAACTTCAGTCGAGAGGCACACGTGTAAGCACACAAAACGGTTAAAAGGGACGGGTCGAATATTAACACCTGTGCTTGCAACTCGATTCGTCGTCGATTATTGAGCGCATACACCCGCCAAAACCCCAGATTTACCTGTGTTTCGTGTGGGCTACAGGCACATTCCCCCCTCCTTTGAGAATATTGTTGTGATAGTAGGCAGCCATAGGCATGCTGATGAGACGTACCTTGAGTTTTCACAACTGGCAGTCTCCTCAAGTATTTCCTGCTAAGCAGGTGCTCATACAATACCGGTAAAGTATCCGGAGGCATGATGTGCGAACTAGTAGCAGAGTCCAGAAGAAGAAGAAAAACGCCGCTCCTGGTACTCCTGGAGTATGACGCTCAACCACAGCTTGCAAAGCTTGAGTCGGAGGCAGCACAGTGCTACAACCCCGTCCGCTCTGCCCTGCCGCTGACCGTCTCGACGAGCTTGTGTTCAGCGAGCGCCAAGCCCCAAGGTGCGCCGCGCCTTGATGCTTTAGTTTGGGAAATCCGGTAGCCACTTGACCCGTAGGCCCGTGGCTCTGCAGTACCGCCGAACACGTGAAGCTTGGCTTCCGTGTAGCAGGCTTTCCGGTTCACAACGATACTAAACAGTGTGCACATCCAGGCCCGTGTCAGATCACTGTTATTATTCGACCCCACTCCTTTATCCGGCACCCAAGACGACAGACCGTACTTGCTGAGGAGGCCTACCGTAAGTCAAGGTGGAGAATGGCCGAAACACCACCCAAGCGATTCACAACGAAGAAGTCGGCGCACACTAGCCGTATATATATATATATATATATATATATAATACCCCCCCCCTCTCTACCTAGCGAGTCGCAGTCACATCAATCAGGGTGAGTGCCCTGAGTTTTTTAACTGATTGCTCAGACACGGTTGTAGGGGCCTTCTCCCCGTGACGGATTCGCCTGTGCTCTAGTAGCACGGGTGGTCCTGGCTGTGACGAGCTACGAACAGCCGCCTGACAAACACCAGACTCACACCGCAGTCCTGTCTGCAGACACTCAGGTTCCGCGCTGATGATGGTCCGCCTTATGTGTCCGTGGCTTAAAGGACCGAAACACGGCGCAGACGGGACCAGTGCGGTGTTGAGCACATATCCATTTCAAGCACGTTCTTGCAATCCCCCCCCCCCCTCTCTAGTATGCAACTAAGATTTCCCCCCCGCCACCCTTTTTTGAGAACAGCGAGCCGAGTTCGAAGGGTATCGATCAGAGGGCAGGTATCCCTGATGGCGAAAAAAAGTCACTCGGTGATTATAAACAACCCCCACCCTCCCCCCCAACCCCAGCAAGATTTTCCCCCGACCCAATGTGTAGAGAAGAGGAAGCGCTATACTCGGCTACCTACCCAAGCGAAGGCAAGAAAACCCCCAGACGTGCCTCTGACACTCGTCACGCAACAAAACGCAACGCAAACTCAAAGAAATGTGAGAGGATGAGAAAAAAAAAACACACACACACACACACACACAAAAACCCCGGTATTTCAAGCGAACTTTAACTCTAAAAAAAGAGTACGGAGCAGGCAAACGAGAGAGGAAAAGCAGAAGTGGGCTTACACGACGCACTTGTTAGCTGTTTTTCTTTGGGACATAACAAGTTATATTTCTAACTAGTGATGTAACAAGTGGTCACTTGTTATACAATTTCACTACTTGTTATATAACAAGTGATTGTACATGACAAGTGCGTCGTGTAGGGGGGGGGGGGGGGGGGGGGGGGGGGGGGGGGGGGGGTAGAAAGAGGGACGGGAGGAAAGATCAGAGTCCGTTGCACTTGTGGAGGCGCTCCCGGTAGCTTCTTCTCTCTTTCCCCCCCCCTTCCACACCCTACCCCGCCCCCCATCCCACGACCCCCCCCCCCGTATTGCTTCTTGTTTTCCCTTCTTCTTCGTGGTTCTTCTTTTCTTCTGCTCCCTTTTCTTCGTTTCGTTTCTCGTCTTATCTTCTCGAAAAAAATACCTTTTTTTTTTCTTTTCTTTTTTTTACATAAGGCCGCCGGCTTGGAAGGAAATGCTCGACGATGCTGCCTGACGGTATATGTGTCGGCAATAGGCAACAAGATACACACACAAGCACACGTACTGCCACTACAGCAGATACGATACACACACAAACATACTATACCTTAAAGGAACCTTTACGACTATGCACCCGGAGACTATAAAACCCCGGATCCAAAGCGAACTTGCACTCTAAAGAACCGAAGGAATCCCGCGTGCTGTAACTACCGAACCACCACGTTGTTGAACGGACGTGAGGTCATACGGGTCTTCCCCTACACAACAAGGCACACGAGCACAACAGGTCAAAAGTTCTGAGTGGGAAGACAATTTGCGGTGGTGTAAGCGAAGAACAAACCAGATTGTGTTTGTATTGTACCGGTATTTGCCCCTCTACCGCTGTTTTTCCTCCCTTCCATCCGCAGTCGAAGCAGCTACGTCGAGTGTTTTCCCCGTTGGAAGTTGGCTTTGTCAGCTCATCTGCGGTGTGGTTCAGTCTCAGAAGCTGGAGTTGAAGAGTCGTCAGCGGCTTATGTCGTCTATTGGTCACAGGATGTTGCAGCGTGTCACGTTCAAACCACGTATTACCACACTGCTCCCTTCCCGTTCCAACAGAGATTGTGCTTCTTTGAAGACGGATACCAGTCGAAACGACAGGTTGGCCTCACGACGCACAGACTACGCAGCCCTTACTTCCCTCTAAAAAAAAGTTAGCACGAGGGCCAACGACCTCGTATATGGGTTCACTCCCTGCTCACGGAGTTCTCACACTCCCTTTATTCCCTCCCACTTCCTCATCGCCCCCCCCCCCCTTTTTTTTGCCCTCCAAACACGGATTGGAAACGATCGTTCACGAGAATTCGTGATTTTTGGCCTGGCAACAAAGGATGATGTATGGCCAGAGGAGCTTTGTGTATCAGATGGTGTTTTCACTTTGGAAAATGGTCGGTTTTTGTTTTTAAACTATCGTTTTCATTCCGTGTTCAAAAAAAAAAAAAAAAAAAAAAAGGAGGGATTTGATGTTGGCATCAAAACATGCGTGTGAGAAGTAAAAACATGACACCACCGCACCAGGGCTTACGCTCCGTTTTCGGTCTCAGAGAAAATACGTGTGGTCCACATGTGGACGCTCAAGGCTAGAGGGGAAAAAAAACCTTTCCCCCTGTGTGCGGCGCGCAAAAAAATTGTGTCACTACTAACTTGGCGACACGGCCTTGGCGACTTGTGGCCTAGACACACCCTCAACCTGTGGATCCACACGTGTGGGAAAAAATACATCAAAATCCACATGTGGTACCTGTGGATCCACACGTGGGGGAAAGAAAATCCAAAAAAATTAACGTGTGGAAATCCACACGTTCCACACGTGGAGCGTAAGCCCTGCACCGCACCCTCACAACAACACAAAAAAAAAATGCTCTAAAAAAAATGAAATCCCCAGAGTCTTTCTCTTCTTTTTCTTCTTCTTCTTCTTCATTTTTCACTTCTTTTTCAAAATGTTCCACCGCCGCCACTTCAGCAGGAGATCTCCTCGTCGTGGCGGCGCTGCGCGCATGCAAAACAGCAAGTGGTGATTGTCAGGAAGCGGAAATGGGACCGGCAATTTTTTTACATAAGCGCCAGCTTGAAAGGAAATGCTCGACGATGCTGCCCGACAAAGAACAGAAGGGATCCCAAGTGCTGTAACTACCGAACCACGTGTTGAACGGACGTGAGGTCATGCGGGTCTACCCCTACACGACAAATCACACAAACACAACAGGTCAAAAGTCCTGAGTGAGAAAACAACACACGGTGGTGTAAGCGAAGAACAAATCAGATTGTGTTTGTATTGTATTTGCCCCTTACCTCTATATTTCCCCCCTTCCATTCGGAGTCGAAGCAGCTACGTCGAGTATTTTTACATAAGCGCCAGTTTGAAAGGAAATGCTCGACGATGCTGCCCGACAAAGTGTAACTACCGAACCACGTGTTGAACGGACGTGAGCCCCAGCGTACTACCTCTGACCTCGACCCCCGAGCCCGGAACTGGTAAACTGGTCTGTATCCAGATTTTGTGCACAGGGGGAGGGCAGACACCCCCGTTCGGCAACGAATGCCTGCAGAGCGAAGTCGTACCGGATAGCGGTGGCATGGTGGACAAAGAACGAAGAAAGCCATACGCCTGCTACGGGAAACGAAGGGACGAGTGGGCCAACAACAGCGTCAGTGGGAAACGAAGGGACGAGTGGGCCTACAACAGCGTCAGTGGTAAACAAAGGGACGAGTGGGCCAACAACAGCGTCAGTGGGAAACGAAGGGACGAGTGGGCCAACAACAGCCTGGAAACAAAAGAAAGAAAAAAAATGCATGGATACCTGCGTGGCCTCAACCGCCGACCGTAGACTGAACAAACACCAGGCTCTTAAAACAAGACCGAGGAGGCCTGCGGAGGCTGCATGGCGGAGCAAAAGCCTTGGGGTACGCCGCCCTCCTTCCACCGTCCAGCACCGCCGCGCTGTCGGCGCCGGATAACGCACCCCCGCGCCGCCCAGAGAGTCTCCCGGACTGCTGAAATAACGCCCGCGGCTTCAACTGCAAGCGCCCCGGGAGCTCGGAATCCTTTGCCCTTTCAAGTCTTTGGTCCTGTTCCGACAGCAAGGGGCATCCGTGAAGCGATTGGCTGACCCCCAAAGAGCCGTCGATGGGGGTGTCTCGTATGATGTAGTTCATACAGGGTACGGTCAAGGCCGGTAGAAGAATACAAGAACGAACGAACCGCCCGCTTCTGTCTCCCAGTGTTGCGATCAAACGACCGAAGAACAAGAACACCCGGGAAAACTAAAACAAAAGACAACCCCAAGCAAACTCCCGGTGGCAGAGGAAAAAAAAGACCTGCCTGACGGAACCAGCCGCCCCCCCCTTTTTTTTTTTTTTTTTTTTTCGGGAGGGGGCCACCGTTTTGACACTTTGCTGTCGTTCTTGGGAAGAGTAAACAAAAAAAGATGAAAGAAGGAACGAACCTCGAAGAGAGAGAAAAAAACAAAACAAAGTAAACATTCATTTTTTTTCTTCCCCCTTCCGCCAAACTCGTTACCAAAACTTCGCTTCACAATCAAAGCGGTCGCAAGACGTCAAGCTGATCGTCCTGTGGGATGGACGCGGCACACACACACACACACACACACACACACACACACACACACACACACACACACACACACACACACACACACACAACACACACACACACACACACACACACACACACCAACACACACACACACACACACACACACACACACACACACACACACATACCCACATCTCGTACATACAAACACACAGCAGGGATTACCCAAAACTGAGCTGAGACAAACACATACGCCCACCCACACACAGACCTACCCCACGGCACAGCGACATACCATCTCTCGTATAAACCCATCTTTTTCTTCTCCTCAGATCAAAGCAACGCCAAACTCCTCTCCCGCCCCCCCACCCCGCACAAAGTGCACGACGCACCGGTCCCGTACTTTGCATTGCCACTCGTTCTGCGACCAGTGGTACCCACGGTGGCAACACTGGCAAGTCAGGCTATTAGCTTCTGTATCCACAAATTTGGAAAAGCCGGCGGGGAAAAAGAAGGAAAAAAAATGGCTACTGCACCATCACCCCAGGCCCCCGGCAGAGGTGGCCAATGTGCAATCCGAGGCGCTCGGGGTCCAGCATTGTGAGTGAGGACGCAAAAAGCCGTTGGCGGTCCAAATTCGGAAAATGTGCCGGAGACCAAGCTAATGTCCTTACCGCAAGTAAAAAAAAAAAAAAAAAAAAAAATCGTCCTTCGGGATCGACGGTAACACAAAAAAAAAACAAGTTCGTAGCAACGCGGCACTTGTAGGGTGTTCTTGCAAGACGATCAACTTGTTATATCACTTGCTTGTACGTTTTTTTTTTTTTTTTTTGTTTTTTTTGTTTTTTTATGTTTTAGGCAGACTGCTTTCACAAGTTGCTGTCAATTCCTCAGGGAGAGAAGACACAGCTCTTTTTCCCCCGTTGGTGCTCACAGCAACTCCAACTGCCCTAATGTGCTCTGCGGAGTTTTTTTTTACGTCGCAGATTTTTTTTTGCCACCCGGGGGCCCTGAGCTTTTTAACTGATTGCTCCGACAGGGTTTATGGAGGGCGGGCTATCTCCCCGTGACGGATTTGCCGGCGCACGTGGGTGGGACTTGTCGCTTTACCCCACCCTCGGCCCTTTTTTGCACAACTTCGCACTGGTTGCTTCTACCGAACCGAGTCGAGAAGAAGGGAAGAGGTACCTAGGGTATTGTGTGCGTTTTTTTTTTTGGCCTCCAGTGCTGGCGCGACTATTCTCACAGTTTCACTGAGGGAGTTGATGCACCACGAAAAGTCGATTAGAGAACTTCACAGCCTTCAGGGTGTGGTTGGTTCAAAGAAACAAATCTCCCTTTCTTCTAGGCAGTTCTCGTCAGACAATACGAAGAGCAGAAACTCTTCTAGGCAGTTCTCGTCAGACAATACGAAGAGCAGAAACTCCCATCGTAAAACTGCAAGTGGTCCTGGCTGCTGATGACGAGCCACCTGGCATACTCTAGTCGGTTGCAACTGTTGTCGGCAACTTTGCAGAGCTCTGCAGAGCTACGGGTCCATAACTGATCGCGAAAAGTTGCGACGGTTTCTGCTGCAACAGTAGGGTGGGTCACCCCCAGATTACCCGAGTCTATCAGCAGTGCCAGCCTTTCAGCAGTCTATCAGCACTCAGGATCCTGATCAGGGTCCGCACAGGACCGGAATGCGGTGCTGACAACACACGATGTTCGAGCACCCTTCCAAACACGTTTTTGCATCCTTCCCTTTCAGACCGACCGAACGAGTGCCTCAACCCTAAACAGCAAAACCTCCCTCCACCTTGTACGACTAAGGAAAATAACACTAAGCAAATTAAGAAAGAAAAAAAAAAAAAAAAAAAAAGCAACCCAAGCAAAGCTCCGCCCTGGTATTGTTTTTTCTTCTTTTCCTTCTGCTTCCCCGTATGTTTTTTATTTTGTTTCTTTTTCATTTCCCTTCTTTTTTTACATAAGCGCCAGCTTGAAAGGAAATGCTCGACGATGCTGCCCGACAAAGAACAGAAGGGATCCAAAGTGCTGTAACTACCGAACCACGTGTTGAACGGACGTGAGGTCATGCAGTTCTTCCCCTACACGACAAATCACACAAACACAACAGGTCAAAAGTCCTGAGTGAGAAAACAACACACGGTGGTGTAAGCGAAGAACAAATCAGATTGTGTTTGTATTGTATTTGCCCCTTACCTCTATATTTCCCCCCTTCCATTCGGAGTCGAAGCAGCTACGTCGAGTATTTTCCTTTGTCTTGTCGTCGTCTAAGATCGAAGATCTTAAACGGATCGAGACCGCACCGATGAGTACTGACACTTTGTACAAAGGTTATGACTCCGTTGCCACCCCGGTATTAAACAACATCGTCTCGTCATCCCTTCGCTTACCCGCCCAACCTCGCCCCCATTCTCAAAGTGCAGTTGAGCCGGTTCATCTATCACCCGGAACCGCATCGATTTGCGTGCTGCCGACTATCACAGACTACCAAAGTGCGAAGAGATAACCGCGATGCCGGAGATGCAGATCGTTGCCGTAGAGATTCTAACCCAAACTACCAGAGTCTGCCCAGCAGTAACGATCACCGATGAGATCATCGCCGCAGGTTCTCTGCTGGATGGTTCTAACCCAAACTGTCATGGGGCCACCAGACGCCAGAAGCACGACACGGTACGATTTCGAAGAGGGTAGTCACCGGTGGCTAGCGCAGGCCATCGCTACAGATGCTCTGCATTCCAACCTCAACCATCAGAGTATATGCCAGCCGTATCATCGGCAGTCTACTCAGCAGAAGGGGGGGGTGGCACCGGCTCAACGTAGTGTCCGGAGGCGTACCGACGTCCGTGACCAGGCCACACGAGAACCATTGCTGTTGGGCGCTTCAGCGTCGTTTTTCTGGGGAGGTTTGAAAGGGCGATCGTTTTTTTTATATACATAAGCGCCAGCTTGGAAGGAAATGCTCGACAATAGCTGCCAGACGAAGAACCGAGGACGTGAGGACATGCGGGTCTACCCCTACACGACAAATCACACAAACACGACAGGTCAAAGTCCTGAGAAAACAACACACAGTTCGAACGCTTTTTCGTGTCTTAATCAAGGGGCTTGGCTATCCATCTTAAGCACGGAGGGGGGGGTAGGCAAGCGGAAAACCACTGCCTGCATGGTTAACAAAATATTTCCAGCCATGCTACAGACTTTTTAACCATGATTTTCCCGAATTTCGGGGATCGTCGGAAACACAAAAAGCGCATTCGCAGCAATTCCGAACGAAATGCCGGCGGAGGAGGTTCACTTTTTGCTTGCGATAGTGCGTTGCTCAGGGTAGTCGAAGGCCTGACAATCACACTCATGCAACAAATTGTGGGTGGTGACCTCCGAACAGCCTCCCTGGCCCTGGCCCACGCCTGATGCCGCAACCCCTTAACCCGCTTTGGCATGAGCCAGGACCTCAAGGGGAGCAGCGCGAGAGGCATCATCCACGCTTCAAAGGCCCACACACGCACTGATGAACCAAATTTACAATTTTTTGCTAGGGGGTGCACACATGAATACGCCAAATTCAAAGACTTAACAAAAGCCCCCTCCTGTCTTTCGTTCTTCCAGTTGAGACCTTTATTTTTTTTCATTTTCTTAACATCTCTCTCTCTCTCTCTCTCTCTCTCTCCTATTTTCTACGTTCTCATTTTCTCTCTTAGCAGTGCAATATTGTACTGAAGGGAACTTTTCTGGAACAACGGTGCACGTGAAAAGTTAAACGAAGGCAACGAAAATCTTTACCTCCGAGGGTATCCACTTTTGATGGGGTCTCTACTGTGCGCCCACGTGCAACCCGCATTTCTTCGTAGTAAAACCGGTTTCGTAAAGTCGAAAGAGAACGGTTGGCAAGGTGTTCCAGGGGGGGGGAGAGAGCGTCCTGACGATGGTGCTCGCTCACCAACTGAGGCTATCACTCTCCTCTCCACGTGCGAACGAACAACGCGCCCGTTCTTTTTTTAGTACTAACAATCTTGCGGGTTGCCCTTCAATGTATTGGGCAGGCTAAAAATACGTAGACAGCGTGTTTTGGTGGTTGATCAGAATTCCTTTCCTGAATGTACACAGGGTAAATACAAGGGGCGCCTTGTGCCTATCTTTTTTCGTACATGCAGCAGCTGCTTTTAGTAGCAAATTCTTGAGGGAGGCTGCCAGTTGCGAAATATTGAAGGGAGATTACGACAATGGTCGCCCTGAGACTATAAAAAACCCGGATCCCAAAGTGAACTTGCACGCTGCAAACAAATTCGTGTTCGTGGCGGGTGGAGAAGGTCCATTTTTGCTTCGTTTATCCGTACAACAGTGCAAGCCCCAACTCCGGAAATGATCTCTATCTCTCTCTCTCTCTCTCTCTCCCGACGCCTCGTCTCGACGCGTTTTTTTTTTCCTGTCGTACGTTGCGATGTCTCTTTTCTTTCTTCACCTTCTTATTGCTGTAACCCTTCGCCGGCTGCTTCCGCTTTTCTTTTTACATAAGCGCCAGCTTGAAAGGAAACGCTCGACGATGCTGCCCGACAAAGAACAGAAGGGATCCGAAGTGCTGTAACTACCGAACCACGTGTTGAACGGACGTGAGACATGCGGGTCTACACGACAAATCGCACAAACACGACAGGTCAAAGTCCCGAGTGAAAAAGCAACACACGGTGGTGTAAGCGAAGAACAAATCTTTGAACGGTGGCCTTGGTCTCGACTGGTCAGAGAGCAGTGATGATGAAGATGATGATGATTGCCAAGGATGGTGGTGATGGTGATATTTCCGATGACGATGCTTATTTGGATGGTGGTGGTGATGGTGACGATTGACATGCTTATTGGGTGGTGATGGTGGTGGTGATGATGATGATAGAAAGTGATATTGACGCTTACTGACCACACATTTCCCCCTGTTCCTTCAGATGACGCGGGACTTGCCTTCCGCTGGAACTCGAAACTGCCCTCAAATACAACTTGACTGAGCGAATTTTTCCGACACACACCCACACGCATGGAGTAGCAGTCGTCCGCATTGCAGAATGCTTGGCGACAAGTGATTCGCGCCACTTCCCCGTGCGAGCGAGTCTCGGAACAGGACTCAAAACTGTGACCCAGGTGGCGACTGCCGACCATGACGGGTTCTTGCACAGGAGTTTGGAACAGCTAGTCAGGCCAAGCTCATTGCACAGAGAGACCTTGCCACATCCTCGGGTGAGATGTGCCGCCTGTGTAAAGACATTCAGCTGTTGCACGGGGCCGAAACCCCCGTGCAGCTAACACCACAAGATGTGTAAATCTGTTGCATTAGTGTGTGGGCCTTTGAAGCGTGGATGATGCCTCTCGCGCTGCTCCCCTTGAGGTTCCTGGCTTGATGCCAAAGCGCCGCCGCCCGGGTTAAGGGGTTGCGGCATCAGGCGTGGGCCAGGGCCAGGGAGGCTGTTCGGAGGGGTCACCACCCACCGTTCGCGGGCTTCGTTACTTCACTGCCCCCGGCTCTCCCCGGCCTTCGTCATCCCGGGGGAGGGTTCCACGGCCATCCCACCCCCGCGTGGGGAATGGACTGGTGCTGTGCCGCGGGTCCTTCCGTGCGTTCTCGCGACGTCGCCGCTGTCGATGTCGCTGCCGCTGTGCACACTCCGTGTCTACGCCACAGCAGTCCCCCCGGCCGGAGCCATCGTTGGATGACCCTTCGCTCGATTCTTCGCGTTTGCGTCGGTTCGCGTCAGGTGGTGCGCTCCGCAGCATTGCGTGAGGACACCGTCACCGGGCTCGTGGGTGGTCCCGGCAACACTGCTCCGGCGTGCGCTTGCGAACTCGAGGCGCACAACGGACACTTCTTCTTCGCGCACTTGTCGCAGACCTGAAAACGCCCTCGCGTCATGGCCTGCGACGCGGGCACCAGCACTGGATGTGCAGAGCGTGTCAGCGTCGGGGCGCTGCCGATGCCGGCTGCGGTCCCGGCGGGGGTGCAGGTGCCTCGTTCTCCCGCCACAAGATGAAAACAGACAGTCTTGAGCCGAGCGCCGGATGGAGAAGCTGACAGCCTCCCACGCTCTATCCGTCCCCCGAGGGATCCCGCCCCACCCACCCTTCGGAGAGGAGTCGCAGGACCAAAAAACAGCGTGTCGGAAACTCAAAGCCGACTGGTGAAAGTGACAAGTGGGCTATACTTCGATTCAGACGTTACCCACTCAAAGCCCTGAACTTAAACACCCACACACACAGATACTACCACAGATGCGATATGAGACGATGCCAAAAAAAACCCCTCCCCTTTGCACCAGTGGTGGTCCTGCAGCCTCCTATAACAGCGGCGTCTAGGGGTCAAGCTGACTATTGAGCACCCCAAGGCGCGGGCAAGCTCCAGGGGGTCGCGATATTCGTGCAAAGTGCGCAAATGCGCAAACCCCGGGAAAAAAAAAAAATGCCGAACCGGGTAAAACCTGGGACACCCCAGCCCCATTTTTGGGTTGCGTTCAACATTAACCACATACGGACGAACTACGCCATATGGCGTAGTTAATTAAGTGAATTCGCGGGTATCTGTAGGAGGCCACGGGTGCCCGTCCTGGGTCACTTCCATGTCTATTCATTCAGCGTCGAGGTGCGCATTTGAAAGATCTGCCACGAAATCTTTCAAATGCGCCCCTCGGTTCGGAGTATGAACCAAGGGTTGCCTTGAGATCTGCCACGAAATCTTTCAAATGCGCCCCTCGGTTCGGAGTATGAACCAAGGGTTGCCTTGAGATCTGCCACGAAATCTTTCAAATGCGCCCCTCGGTTCGGAGTATGAACCAAGGGTTGCCTTGAGATCTGCCACGAAATCTTTCAAATGCGCCCCTCGGTTCGGAGTATGAACCAAGGGTTGCCTTGAGATCTGCCACGAAATCTTTCAAATGCGCCCCTCGGTTCGGAGTATGAACCAAGGGTTGCCTTGAGATCTGCCACGAAATCTTTCAAATGCGCCCCTCGGTTCGGAGTATGAACCAAGGGTTGCCTTGAGATCTGCCACGAAATCTTTCAAATGCGCCCCTCCCCTCGGTTCGGAGTATGAACCAAGGGTTGCCTTGAGATCTGCCACGAAATCTTTCAAATGCGCCCCTCGGTTCGGAGTATGAACCAAGGGTTGCCTTGAGATCTGCCACGAAATCTTTCAAATGCGCCCCTCGGTTCGGAGTATGAACCAAGGGTTGCCTTGAGATCTGCCACGAAATCTTTCAAATGCGCCCCTCGGTTCGGAGTATGAACCAAGGGTTGCCTTGAGATCTGCCACGAAATCTTTCAAATGCGCCCCTCGGTTCGGAGTATGAACCAAGGGTTGCCTTGAGATCTGCCACGAAATCTTTCAAATGCGCCCCTCGGTTCGGAGTATGAACCAAGGGTTGCCTTGAGATCTGCCACGAAATCTTTCAAATGCGCCCCTCGGTTCGGAGTATGAACCAAGGGTTGCCTTGAGATCTGCCACGAAATCTTTCAAATGCGCCCCTCGGTTCGGAGTATGAACCAAGGGTTGCCTTGAGATCTGCCACGAAATCTTTCAAATGCGCCCCTCGGTTCGGAGTATGAACCAAGGGTTGCCTTGAGATCTGCCACGAAATCTTTCAAATGCGCCCCTCCCCTCGGTTCGGAGTATGAACCAAGGGTTGCCTTGAGATCTGCCACGAAATCTTTCAAATGCGCCCCTCGGTTCGGAGTATGAACCAAGGGTTGCCTTGAGATCTGCCACGAAATCTTTCAAATGCGCCCCTCGGTTCCCATTTTGACGTACGAAACCCCCTCTTGACCTTTTGAGTATGGCCCAAGGTTTGCCTTGAAACGTCCCTTTTCCCAAAATTCACACCCACCCTCCGCCCGTCTGTGGTTAATCCAATTACGGCACCTTAAAGAAACCCTTTCACCCGGAGACCCTAAAACCCCCAAGGATACCCAAGCGGATCTTTCTCACTCCAAAAATCGCTTGCCTAACACCGCTCATCAATGATACACACCCCCAGGAGAAAAAACAACAAAACATACTCCCCCTTTCCCCCCTTCATATACACTTTTCCCCCCCCCCCCCCCCCCCGACAAGGCAGAAAGAAGACATACCCAACACACCCCCGCTGGCCTGTGGCCGCGCCCGCAGTTCGATCCCGACCACCATGCGACGTTTCGCCGCTTTGGCGGTAGTCGCGGCACTGGCCGCGGGAGAGTTCACGTGCAAGAAGGGAGCGTACGAAGGGACCGAGATCCTGTCCATCGAGAACGTGGACGACGTTGAGGCATGCCAGGAGTACTGCAAGGGCATCGATGGATGCGCGAGCTTGACAGTCGCTGAAGGCGGCTCGTGCGTGCTCTACGGGAGGACGGCGGTGCTCGACGCAGACCGGAAGGGACAGTCGTGCACGCAGGTGGCAGCCCTGCTGTTCGAGTGCGCCGCGGGGAAGGCGTTCGCTGGGGGGGTCCTGACGATAGGCGACATCGTCACCCTCGACGAGTGCAAGCAGCAGTGCGCAAGCTTCGCCGGGGTGTGTCAAGGCGTGAACTACGGCTCCGACCAGACTTGCGAGTTGGTTGACTCAGTGGACACGTACGCGGAGACGACCGACGACAGGATGACGTCGTGCGCAGTCTCATCGACCTCTGCCGCCGCCGCAACCCCCAGGGTATCTACCTTCCGGTGCAGCGGGTCTGCGAGCCTCGAAGGCGACGAAATCCTCGCGTTTGCCGGATCATCGTCGGTCGATGAATGCTCCGCGTCGTGCGAAGAGGTCCCCGGGTGCAACGGGTTTGCGGTGACCAGCGAGGAGTGCCAGCTGAAGTCGGGCCGTGTGACCCTGGCGAAGGCTGCGGGCGGTCGTTCGCCGGCTGTCGCGTGCGTGAGGGAAGGTTCGGCGGCCGAGGTTCCGGCTGTTTCGGGTGGTGCCGACAAGTACGCTTGCTCCGCCGGGTCTGTTTCGTACGCTGGCGGCGACCTGCTGGTGGCGGTCGGGGTGAAGGACTCGGACGAGTGCGCCCGCCTGTGCTCCGCCCACCCGGACTGCGCGTTGTACGTCGTCTCCGCGAAGGCATGCACCCTCAAACGCGACACAGCCGAGCTCGTGCCGAACGATTCGTCGGCGAAGTCTCGTTTCCCGGTCGCAGGCACCGCCTGCGTCCGCATCGACGCCGTCCGCGTTTCCCCTCCGTCATCCTCAACAGACCCGTTCGCTGGGTTCGGCGCTGTCGTGGACCTGCAAGGAGCCGGTGGAGACTTGAAGCTCGACGTTTCCGCACAGTTCGACTGTGTGGACGACGCGATCTTCGGGGGAGAGGTTCTGGGGGAGTTTTCGGTCGAATCCGTGAACGAGTGCCTCACCCGCTGCTTGATCGACGCGAACTGCGACGGGGCTGCGATGGCCGCGGACGGCAAGGCGTGCAAGCTCGGGAAGCACGTGGCCACCGACACCGGAGCCGGCGAGACCGTGTGCAAGAAGAAGACTGAAGAAGTCGCGGGTTACCGCTGCGAGAGGTCCCGAGCGTACGCTGGGGCGACCGTAGCGACGGTGGGCGACGTGGCGTCGGTAACTGCGTGCAGCTCGCTCTGCGACGCGAAGCCAGGATGCGTGATCGTGGTGTACAACCCCGAAACGCACCTCTGCCTCCTGAAGGCCCTCCACGCCGCGCCGCTCTCGGCGACGCTCGAGTCTTCGACGTCTTGCGTGAGCGAAAAAATGACCGTCCAGCACGGCTACCACTGCTCGTCGGCGGTCAGCCTGCCGGGCGGTACCCTCAGCCTGCTCAGCGACATGACCCTCGCGACGTGCGCAGACCAGTGCGAGCGCATGGTCGAATGTGCAACCGTCCAGTACACCGCGGCGTCGTCAAGCTGCGAGTTGAAGTCGTTAGACGTACGCGGGGTTGAGATGGGGGCCGCGGGGGTTGTCACGTGCGGAAAGCCGTCGGATCCGGCGGCGCGGGGTGATTCGTCGAGCAGGACTGCGTCGGTGCTCGCAGCGGACGGTGCGGCGTCGCTGGTGGCTTGGGTGAAGCTGCGGTTTGGGCTGCACGTGCGGGGTTTGGACCAGGCTGTGTTTCAGGTGGTCCCAATCGCGAACGACACGACGTTCGACGACGACGTCGCCACGCTGTGGTTCACGGTCCACGTGCGCGTCCCGGTCGGGATGAGCCCCTCGAGCTACGGCTGGGCGGCCTTTTACGCCGCTGCCAACGAGCTCAACTCCGCGAACAACATCTTCCAGCAGTCCCTCAACCCCATCCTCGCCGCCGCCGGGCTGGCTCCCCTCGCCCCCGGCCCCAACGGAGGATGGTCGCTGTCGCACGGGGGGGCCGAGTGGCTTCCGGCTGTACTCGACTCGGTGGAGATCCCGCTGGTGTTCAAGCCACTGGCCGGCGTCGATTTCCTGTCGGATGTGGAGAGGTTAGCGCTCGCGAGGTACGTGGCAACGAGCCTCGGGTTCCCCGCGTCCTCGGTGTCCACGTCGGCGGTGTACTTCTGCGAAGACGACGCCGCATCTACCTGCTCGTTGGAGTGGCGCGCTGCGCAGGCTGACACGGCCGGCGGCGCGAACGCCCTGTCCTCCGGCGCCCCCGCCACGGTGAAAGTGCGGCTGGTCATCGACCTGCCGGAAAACGCGACGTTTTCGGAGCTCTGCCAGAACGTGTCGGCGGTGCTCTGCAACGAGACGGTGCTCAACGAAACGTTCTACTCCACCAGGTTCGGGCTCATCTCCTGCGGAGACTGCGACGGCGGGGACGGCGGGGAGGGCGAAGCGCCCGTCGACGCGTCCGACCTGATGTCGACAGTGTCTCGCCGGCTGCTGCAGGTACACACTCCCTCCCCAACTCATCGCGCCCGACCTGTCGAGTTGCTTCGGCATTCTTGTTGAACGCTTACGCCCGCCACTAAACCCAGGGTTACCTGTGTTTCGTGTGGGCTACAGCACAATTACCTCCTTTGATCTATCGCAACTGGCAGTCTCCTCAAGCATTTCCTACACAGCAGGTGCTTATACAAAAAAAGAAGTTGTCGACA
>JAPJBO010001007.1:0-79095 GCA_030068145.1 Diplonema papillatum
CGCGGCCGGTAAAGTGCGCCCGGACAACATCCAGGACGAACACCCCCCTTAACACAACAGCGGTACCCACCCGCTTAAAGAACACGAGCTGCCCGCTGCTCACCCAAACGGAAGCGATGGACAGGATCAACGTCCTGATCCAGGAGGCGCGGGGGATGGCTGAGCTCGCCGCCCTCGACGAGCTGGATGCCGTTTACGGCATCATCGACGTGGCAACGACGCTGCTCAGGCGTAGGATCGAAGCGCGGAGCGGCAAGCCGGCGCAGCAACCACCAAGGCAGCAGCAGCAGCAACTGAAGCAGCAACAGCAGCGACCGCAGCAGCAGCAGCAGCAGCAGCAGCCGAAACAGCAACAGCAGCAGCAGCAACCGAAGCAGCAACAGCAGCGACCGCAGCAGCAGCAGCAGCAGCAGCAGCAGCAACGGCAACCGCAACAGCAACAGCAACACCAACAGCAACAGCAGCAACACCAACAGCAGCCGCAGCAGCAGCAACCACAACGCCCCCGGCAAGGGAACGCGCCCACCTGGGCGGACGTGACCAGGCGGCCCCCGCCGCCCTGCGAGATCGACGCCGCCGACTGGGACGCGCCGGTCCTCCCAGAACCCAACTTCGAGGCGGTCGGGGCTGGGCTCTGGGTCGCCCCCAGCGCCGCCGCAGCAGAGGAAGCGAAGGGACCCGCTGCGGATGCGGTGGACGTCGCGGAGCGCGACGGGAAGCGGGTGCGCCTTGGCGTGCTGTGCCGTGAGACCTTCAGCGACGCGCGACGGGGCCCCGTGCTGATGGTGGGCGGAAGGGTACAAGAGATGTACCTGTGGACGGGCGGAGAACCGGTGCGCCAGCGGGGGCAGGTGACAGTGCAGAGAGTGCCCGTCGGCGCGGTGAAGCCGACCGCTGCCACGACGGTGCTGGCCTTCGTCGTGGCCCGCAAACACGCGTCGGAGGAGACGTGGTCTTGCGTGGAGAAGGACCCCCGCACGGCGCTGACACGCCTATGCCGAAGGGCCGTCAGGGCGGCCCTAAAGATGGACATACGTGTCCGCGACGACACCATGTGGGGCGTGTCGTCGCAGCAGGGGCGGCGCGAGCTGGTCGTGCGGGTGCCCCGCGCCCATGCCGACGAGATCCTGGCCAGCTCCGGTCGGGATGGCTGCTTCTGGCGGTCGACGGAGAAGGCGTGCCGGGACAGCATGCCGGTGGTCGCCCTGCAGAAGGGGGCCACGAGGGCGGTCGCCCTGGAAGTGGCGAAGCGGGCAGGCGGGGCGGCCGCCGGTCTCGTGCTCGCCGGCAAACGCCTCCTCGTACGCGCACGCAGCGACGCCGCGCTGGAAGAGGTGCGTGCGGCGGCCGGCGAACACGCCGCTGCCCCCCTCGAATCGAAGCCGCGTTTCCTGCTCATGGGCGCGGCGCCACGCGAGCACGAGGCGGACGTGGAGCACGTCCTGCGGCAGGCCGGCTGGCAGGCAGACGTCGTCACGTCGTTCCTGCGAGGTGGGGTGCGGGTCTGCGTCGTGACGTCGGCCACCGACCCCCCGTTCCGCGTGCTGCAGCGGGATGAGGCACCCGACCTCCGGGTGAATCCCTTCGACGGAGGGGAGATGCCGAGGGAGCGGCGCAGGCGGCTCGCTGCCAGCCCCAGCGGGAAGCGGCGGATGCGGCTGCCGGCGCCGGAGGAAGACGAGCCGCAGCCAGCAGCCCCGCCGGCGGCCCCGCCAGCAGCGCCAGCAGCCCCGCCAGCAGCCCCGCCAGCAGCCCCACCAGCGGCCCCACCAGCGGCCCCGCCAGCGGCCCCACCAGCGGCTCCACCAGCGGCCCCGCCAGCGGCCCCGCCAGCGGCCCCGCCAGCGGCCCCGCCAGCGGCCCCGCCAGCGGCCCCGCCAGCGGCCCCGCCGGCGGCCCCGCCAGCGGACGCGGCAGCGCAGAAGAAGAGGAAGACGCCGGAGCCGGCAGGGGACGGGCCGGCTCCCGCGGGAAGCGACGCCCGGATGGACGGTGCAGAGCACGTCCACGCCTTCGGGACCCCCACGAAGGCCGCAGCCGGCTACACCTGCGGCGTGTGTAGGAAGAAGAAGGCGAAGGGTCAGCTTCGCTTGGAATGCGAGGGCTGCGACGTCAGCGCGTGCAAGACTTGCACGAGCTGACTACCTCCACAGCCCGCACCCGGCGCCAGTGGCCCCGCCAGCCCATTACGGGTTGCCCTGCGCGCGAGGCCCTCGTTCGGGCTGCCGAGTCCTAGCACCCCTGCTAGGCAGTTTGATCACGCAGAGACGGAAAAAGAGAATTCCTGCTCCTCCTCTTTTCCCCTCCCTCTCTCTCACGGCGCGCCTGGCCTCAATCGCCCGGGAGTGATACCCCGAGGGCCCGGTTTTGCGCACAAACAATCCCCCTACAATAGCCAGTGTGCCCGGCCAACTTGCAACGAGGGCCCCCCCGCCAGGGTGGAGGGACCCATCCCGGGGCTAAGTTTCCAGGCGATCCCTCGGGATCTTCTGGATAGACTGAGCCGAGCACCCGAGCTCAACCCGGAAGCCCCATGGGGAAGGCTGGGGGGTGGACACAGCAGGGAAACCCAGCAGTGGGGGCACGCCTATCGACTAGGTGAACCCCCGATCAGACTGGAACGGGGTATCCCCGAGGGGCCCCTGAAAGAAGCGGCGGATCTCATACGTGACCGCCTTGGGTGGGAACCGGACCAGTTGCTGGCCAACTGGTACCGGAGGGGAGTGGGGATCAACCCCCACAGAGACCAGAGAGAACTGGGTCCGAGGGTAGCGACCATATCGCTCTTGAGCGACACGGTCATGGAATGGGAGAGGGGGAGCCGGAGACTGAGAACCCCTCTGCCGGTCGGCACACTGTGCCACATGGAAGGCGAGGCCAGGAACCTGTGGACGCACGGGATTCGTCCCGATGATGTCGCACGCGACCGGGTCTCGCTGACCTACAGGGCCGTGCGCGAGGCCGCCTCCCAAAGTTTGCAAGGCCGGGACACCCCGCAAGAAGCTCCCATACCCCCCCCGCCCAGCCCTCAGGCATCCACTGCACCCCCCCAACATCAGTCCAGCCCCGCGCCACGGACACTTTTGCTTCATCACCAAAGAACTCTACAATCAATCAAAGAATCAGCAAGACAGCGGCTGATAACCGCGGGGGACGTCGAACAAAACCCTGGTCCCGGCCGCGCGGAGATGAGGTTCGCGACGTTAAACGTAACCAACCTACTACAGTATCTCCCAGCGGCCGACGCGGTGGAAGCGGATCTTCTCTGCTGCCAGGAGGTGACACTCCTTCCGTGCAAACGGGTGCAGGCGGAGGAATACCTGCGGAAATGGTGCTGCCACTGGGGTCTGCCACCACCCGGAAGACTCTGTAGGAACTCCGGTAGTCGCTCGACGATGAACGCCGCGAACGGAGGGCTCTCCACTCTAGTACTGAGACCGATACCGGCGTACGATACGATGACGGCGCTCGCGCACGCAGCAATACGGTCCCCGGACCGAGTGAGCCATACGGTAGTAGCAACAGGGGCCGGCAACACGTTCGTGCACGTGTTCAATGTCTACTGCCCTTCCGGAAACGGGAGGGCGGAGAGCGAGGAGCGTGAGGACATGCTGGAGAAGATCCTCTTCGCAGCGGCGGATAGCCTCGGTGACGTCCCCATAATGGTGATGGGTGACCTGAACACGGAAGAAGACCGGTCCCCTGTACTGCGGAAGGCACTAAGGAATGGATGGTCCGACGCAGCGGAACTGCACCATGCGCGTACCGGTGACACACCACCACCACCGACCTTTACCAACGCCCGGACATCGGGCACGAGGATCGACCGCATACTCCTCAACCGAATAACGACGGGAGCTTTCCGCCAATGCGTCACCACCGCGGTGAACGTGCCGGGACACCGGCTCGTGACAATGACCCTGGACATTGCGGCGCTGCGCCAAATCGTGTGGCGATTTAAAGTACCGCGGGAAATCTCTACGGAGGGGGGACCCAAGTGGGGCCTCTCGGACACAGAAGCTTACAGGGAAGCCGTACAGAGACTGGCCAACTCCGATTTCGCAGAACGGCTGGCAGCACAGCGAGTGGAAGAGGCCTGGCTCGAGTGGTCACGAGTCAGTGAGCAGTACTTGCAGGATGCCTTCGGAATCCCTGCGGAAGAAAGGGGAAGAAGTACCGGCCGGGGGATAAAGACGTCACCTAAAAGAGTCTGCATCACGGCAAGCACTGCGAGCGACGGGTCGGGGGCGGCGAACAGCAGACAGCTACGGCTCCGGAAGGCCATCCACAGGATGGAACGCATCTGCAGCTACCTTGCGCAACGGCGCGGGCCGGAGGCAGTTCCGCATGAGGTATCCCGTTGCTGGCAGAACAGCAGGCGGCTGGCACAGGCGTGCATGAAAGATGGCCAAGGGACAGAAGGATTCCCGGATCATGAGGAGGCGAAGCAGCTTCTCACGGCATTGCGGGAAGAGACGAGCAGGCTCGGAAAGGAAGGATCGGCGGCCAGGTTTACGAAATACCGAGACAAGCTGAACGAGAGGGCCGATGCGAGCAGACGATGTCTGACAACCATCTGCGCCGGACGCGCTGAGCCGTCGGGGGTGTTGCGAAAGGGGGCGGGAGTGACTGCAAATGTTGACGAGATGGACGAGGTGCTGAACACTGCGTGGGACCCTATCCTGCGTAAGTACAAGGACGGGCCAGAGCCGGAGTACGAGCCGTTTCGGGATCGGTTCCGGGATCACATCGGCCCACATATGATGGAAGCCGGAACAATCACGGGGGAGGAGCTGCGAATTCTGCTGAGGAAGAAGCCGAAGAAAAGCGCGTCAGGGGTGGATGGCTGGCGTATGGCTGAACTGCGGGAGTTGCCGCTCCCCCTGCTGAATGCACTTGCAGACGTCATGAACCTGGTCGAAGCAACTGGAGACTGGCCGGCAAGCATGACAACTGCGCTGGTGTCGATGGTGCCGAAGGATGAGAGTCAAGACCCGCTGCACACAAGACCGATAACCGTCACATCCGCCGTGTACCGCTTATGGGCCTGCCGCAGGCTGGCGGACATAGTTCTGTGGCAAGAGGAATGGATCGAAGAAGGACAGAAAGGCTTTCGACCGGGTCACCGGATCGAGGACGTCTTGATGGAAATTGGGCTCGAGATGGAGGACGCCTTGTTGGACGGGGAGCCGCTCTACGGTGTGGCGCTGGACTTCCGGAAATGCTTCGACAGCTAGTACTGCGCTTAGCCGAGGACTTAGGATTGCACAATCGGGTTCTCAAGCCGCTGAGGGCTATCTACAGACTGCTCGCGAGACGCTTCAAGCTACCATTAGGGGTGGGCAGGGAGTTCAGTGTGACCAACGGTATCCTTCAAGGGTGCCCTGTATCCGTCATACTCATCAATGCCCTGCTGTCGGTAGTGATGAAAGCGGTCAAGAAAGAAGCGGAGGGTGTGAGTCCAAAGTCATACGCGGACGACGCCACACTGCTGTCCAGGCTGTCGGAGGCCGCCCTGCAAAAGGGAGTGGACGTAGTAGACGAGTTCTGCACACTCACCGGGATGGAGCTAAACCTCCAGAAGACGGTCGCGTTCTCGACGAGACGTAGGCATCAGTCGACTCTCAAACTCCGCAGCGTGGATGCGCTGCTGCGGTTTAGCAAATCCGTCAAGTGCCTCGGGGTCCTAGTCTCGACGGCGAAGAATAGGACGGAAAGGTCCGACTCGGAGAGGGTGGAGAAGGCGGCTGCCCTGGCGGAAGGCCTCCGCCATGCGCCGTTCCGGTACGAAAAGCGGGTCCGGATTGTGCAGTCGAATGTGCTACCGGCGGCGCTGTCAGGCTGCTCTTTCGCGCCGGTATCGAAGGTGGCGATGAAACGGCTGACGACGTCGGTGATGGGACTGATCTGGGGTGGATCCAACCCGAAGCGCGCGAGGGAGATGGTCCTAAACTTTCAGGAGAAGGGCCACCTGACGGATCCCGGTACATGCCTAGCATATAGGGTGACGACAGCGTTTTACGCGGCGTGCGAGAGGTTGCCACGACTGCTGCCTCTGATGGAGAGCATCCGGGGAAGATACGCCGAGGGGGACCTACCCCTGGGGCCAGTTGGACTGGCGATGAGGAGCATGGAGGAGTGTGGACACGTATGGGGACCCGGGCCCCTGTCTCGCACGCTGAGGAATGGTGCAACGTATGACCCGTTAGCCTCGGCACCTTCGAAGAGGGGACATGAAGTTAGGGCGGACTTGAGGGCGAAGACGTGGTCCCGACTGGTGGCGAGGCGGCCGGGATTTGAGGGCATACAGAGAGCCGACCTGGAGCGGACGAACTCCTTCTGGAGGATGCGTGAATGTCCCGCGCACACCGCGAGGCTTATACGTGTAGCGTTGGCGGGGGGGGTGAACACGGCTGAGTACACGTCGCGGATGAGGCAGGCCGGAGCTGAGCCGCAGGCGCCCAGCTGCAAGCACTGTGGAAGCGGCGACACCGAGGACGAGAAACACGTATTCTGGGACTGCGGAGCGTACTCGCACATACGGCGACGAGAGGCACATGCCGAGCTGATGGCAGCCAACCGGGCCGACTGGCCCAGATGCACGCTGGAACACGGTGTGGTAGTACCCGAGAATGCCCAATTCTCGAGGCGGCTCCAGGAGATGATGGCTGAAATCCTTGCGGAACGGGCTGGGCTCGAAGCACGTGGCTGGGTGGCCAGGAACCCCACGACCCCCTGGTCGAGAGCGAATGCGATGCCTGCCGAGAAATTTGACCACCCCTTCGCGCGGATTGCCCCGGCATGGACGTGGGAGCGGAACAAGACCTGGGGACTACCGACGTTTTATGCGTTGGTAGCGTGGCTGTCGGACATGCAATGGACCGAGAACGGGCAGGCGTCAATGCTGGAGCTTGCGATCGACTTTGAACTCTTCTCGGGCCTCAGCATGCCGCTGCACGGGAATGCGCCGAAGGGGGTGAGAGAACGGGGAAACGTCCTGCGCTGCATGATGAGCGCGTTGGACAAGCTGGCGGCACAGCAAGGGCTGGGAAGCTGCATGAGGGAGAGGGTGTGCCCGACGACGTCGCTGTCGTTCATGGGCCTCGGGGATATCGGGTGTGGCCCAGGCCACGCTTTCGCGAGGCACACACGGGGACGATACTTGAGGAACAAGTGAAAGGAAGCGATGTAGGGACGCAGTGCCCGATGCGTACCCTGACTGGACGATCGGGAGAGCGGCGAGGTGGGCCCTGCCTGCCCCACCACAACTGCACCCAGACCCCGTGCATATGCCGGGTGTCGGTATAGAGAAGGCACTCGTCACGTGCGCGACCCATCACAAAGGGAAGTGTGAGGCGTGCAGAGCACTCGTCCGAAGGGACGCTCCCACGGTAGAGATGTGCTGCCGGCACCATCACCACGCGAACGATGGGCAGCCGATCGCGGTGTGCACAGAGCACAGCACGACGAAGTGCGGCGAGTGCAAGACGGCGGCGGCGTGTTGCCGCAGCGGGCATCATGCCTGCCGCACGCATGGCAGAGGAACCTGCCAAGAGTGCAAAAGGCTCCCTACGCTGACGCAGAGGCGACCGGCGGCATGTTGCAGCCGCGGCCACCACCAGTCCAACAAGCCGAACGTCCAGTCAACCCCCGGACGCAACAAGAAGAAGAGGCCCTCCTCACCCACCCAGGTGGGTGTACAGCGGGAAACGCCAGTAGGAAAGCGAGCGGCGCGCGCCGCGGCAACGAAAAAGGAGACGGCGACGACCGGACGGGCGACCAAGAGGCCGCCACCAACGCCAGGAACCAGCGAACGACCAGCGCTGAAGAAGAGGGTGCTCGGCACCCCGAAGGAAGGCCCGATCGCCGGCCGCAAGCGGAAGAAGACGAAGGCGACCACCCCCGACTCAGGGGTGCAACGAAGGAAGAAGAAGGTACCGAGGGCAAGCAGCTCTCAGAAACGACCGGGGACCACGGGCACACCAATGCCCTCGAAAGTGAAAAACGGACACACGTGCCCGCCCTCGTACTCGCCGACTCAGTCTCTGGAATCGCAAGAAAGCCAAACCCCGCTAGCTCCACAAATGCTCGACCTTGACGACGCAATGGCAGGTGACGACGTCATCCGATAACCTGACTTTCAAGGCAGTGCATGCTAATCCATGTGGTTCATGTACTTAAAAGAACTCAATGCTTAACAGTGCTCACGTGGGCGGATGGGAGGATGGACCCATTCCCGGGCTCAGCTTCCAGACGATCCCTCGGGACCTCCTGGAGAGGCTGAGCCGGGTCCCCGAGCTCAGACCGGAAGCCCCCTGGGGAAGGCTGGGGGGAGGGCATGGCAGGGAAACCCAGCAGTGGGGGCACGCCTATCGACAGGGCGGACCCCCGGTCAAACTGGAGCGGGGGATCCCCGAGGGGCCCCTGAGAGAAGCTGCGGATGTCATACGTGACCGTCTGGGGTGGGAACCGGACCAGTTGCTGGCCAACTGGTACCGGAAGGGAGTGGGGATAAACCCCCATAAAGACCAGCAAGAACTTGGACCGAGGGTTGCGACTGTTTCGCTACTGAGTGACACGGTCATGGAGTGGGAGAGGGGGACCCAAAGAGTGAGAACCCCGCTGCCAGCCGGCACTCTGTGCCACATGGAGGGCGAGGCCAGGAACCTGTGGACACACGGGATCCGTCCCGGTGATGTCACACACGACAGGGTCTCGCTCACCTACAGAGCTGTGCACGAGGGAAGGGCCCGCTGCTCCTCCCCCACCAGAGGAGAACAAGGTACGCTGGATCCACCCACAATGCCCCCCCCACCCCCCCCACAGTCACTCACCCATCCCCCCCATCAACAGTCCAACCCTACGCATTTATGTAACAGTAAAAGAACAGAAGAATCAGTCAGAGGATCTGCACGAGAGCGGCTGTTAACAGCTGGGGACGTCGAACAGAACCCTGGTCCCGGCCGCACGGAGATGAAGTTCGCGACGCTCAACGTGACCAGCATGCTGCAGTACATAGTAGCGGTTAACGCGGTGGAAGCCGACCTTCTTTGCTGCCAGGAGGTCACACTCCTTCGATGCAAACGGGCACAGGCGGAGGAATACCTACGGAATTGGTGCTGCCACTGGGGTCCGCCACCTCCCGGGAGACTCTGTAGAAGCTCCGGTAGTCGCTCGACGACGAACGCTGCGAACGGGGGACTCTGCACTCTAGTACAGAGGCCGATACCGGCGTACGACACGTTGGCAGCGCTCTCGCACGTGGCGTTACGGTCCCCGGACCGGGTAAGCCATACTGTAGTCGCAACAGGGACCGGCAGCACCTTCGTGCACGTGTTCAATGTCTACTGCCCATCAGGAAACGGGAGGGCGGAGAACGAGGAACGTGAGGACATGCTGGAGAAGGTCCTCTTTGCGGCGGCAGACAGCCTCGGCGACGTCCCCATACTGGTGATGGGAGACCTCAACACGGAAGAAGATCGGTCCCCTGTTCTGCGGAAGGCACTTAGGAACGGATGGTCCGACGCAGCGGAACTGCACCATGCGCGCACCGGGAACACGCCTCCGCCACCGACCTTTACCAGCGCCCGGACGTCAGGCACGAGGATCGACCGCATACTCCTCAACCGCATAGCGGCGTGTGCATTCCGTCAATGCGTCACCACCGCGGTGAACGTACCGGGACACCGGCTCGTGACAGTGACCCTGGATATTGCAGCGCTGCGCCAAAGCGTGTGGCGATTTAAGGTGCCGCGGGAAATCCCGACAGAGGGGGGGTCCAAGTGGGACCTCTCGGAAGCAGAAGCCGACAGGGAAGCCGTACAGAGACTGGCCAACTCCGAATTCGCGGAACGATTGGCGGCGCAGCGGGTGGAAGAGGCCTGGCTCGAGTGGTCACGGGTCAGTGAGCGGTACTTGCAGGATGCATTCGCCGTCCCTGTGGAAGAGAGAGGAAGGGGTACCGGCCGGGGGATGAAGACATTGCCGAGGAGGGTCTGTGTCACGGCGGGCACTGCGACCGACGGGTCGGGGGCAGCGAACAGCAGGCAGCTACGGCTTAGAAAGGCCATCCACCGGATGGAACGCATCTGCAGCTACCTCGCGCAACGTCGCGGGCCGGAAGCTGTTCCACATGAGGTGTCCCTCTGCTGGCAGAACTGCAAGCGGCTGGCACAAGCGTGCATGGTGGGCGACCAAGGCGCAGGGGGGTTTCCGGATCATGAGAAGGCGAAGCAGCTGCTCACAGCGTTGCGGGAAGAGACGAGTAGGCTCGGAAGGGAAGGATCTGCGGCCAGGTTTACGAAGTACCGAGACAAGCTGAACGAGAGGGCGGACGCGAGCAGACGATGTCTAGCGACCGTCTGCGCCGGTCGCGCTGAGCCGTCGGGAATGTTGCGCACCGGAGCGAAGATGACTGCAAATGTGGACGAGATGGACGAGGTGTTGCACACTGCGTGGGACGCTATCCTGCGTAAGTACAAGGACCGGCCAGAGCCGGAGTACGGTCCGTTTCGGGATCGGTTCCAGGAGCACATCGACACACACTTGATGGAACCCGGAACGATCACGGGGGAGGAGCTGCGGACTCTGCTAAGGAAGAAGCCGAAGAAAAGCGCGTCAGGCGTGGATGGCTGGCGCATGGCTGAACTGCGGGAGTTGCCGCTTCCCCTGCTGAATGCGCTAGCGGATGTCATGAACCTGGTCGAAGTGACTGGGGTTTGGCCGGCGAGCATGACAACTGCCCTGGTGTCGATGGTGCCGAAGGATGAGAGCCAAGACCCGCTGCACACGAGGCCAATAACCGTCACGTCCGCTGTGTACCGCCTATGGGCGTGCCGCAGGCTTGCGGACATAGTCCTGTGGCAGGAGAAGTGGATCGAAGAAGGACAGAAGGGCTTTCGACCGGGTCACCGTATCGAGGACGTCCTGATGGAGATAGGGCTCGAGATGGAGGACGCCTTGCTAGATGGAGAGCCGCTCTACGGGGTGGCGCTGGACTTCCGGAAATGTTTCGACATGGTCCCGCGAGAGATAGTGCTGCGCCTGGCCGGGACTTAGGGTTGCACAATCGGGTTCTCAAGCCGCTGAGGGCGATCTACAGACTGCTCGCGAGACGCTTCAAGCTGCCTCTAGGGGTGGGCAGGGAGTTTAGTGTGACCAATGGTATCCTTCAAGGGTGCCCTGTGTCCGTCATCCTCATCAATGCCCTGCTGTCGGTAGTGATGAAGGCGGTCAAGAAAGAAGCGGAGGGGGTGAGCCCAAAGTCGTACGCAGACGATGCCACGCTGCTATCCAGGCTGTCGGAGGCCGCCCTGCAAAAGGGGGTGGACGTAGTAGACGAGTTCTGCACGCTCACCGGAATGGAGCTAAACCTCCAGAAAACGGTCGCCTTCTCGACGAGACGTAGGCATCAGTCGACGCTCAGACTCCGCAGCGTGGATGCGCTGCTGCGGTTTGGCAAATCTGTCACGTGCCTGGGGGTCCTAGTCTCGACGGCGAAGAATAGGACAGAAAGGTCCGACTCGGAGAGGGTGGAGAAGGCGGCTGCCCTGGCGGAAGGCCTCCGCCATGCGCCGTTCCGGTACGAGAAGCGGGTCCGAATTGTACAGTCGAATGTGCTACCGGCGGCGCTGTCAGGCTGCTCTTTCGCGCCGGTGTCGAAGGTGGCAATGAAACGGCTGACGACGTCGGTGATGGGACTGATCTGGGGTGGGTCCAACCCAAAGCGCTCGAGGGAGATGGTCCTAAATTTTCAGGAGAAGGGCCACCTGACGGACCCCAGTACATGCCTAGCATATAGGGTGACGACGGCGTTCTACGCGGCGTGCGAGAGGTTGCCACGACTTCTGCCTCTGATGGAGAGCATCCGGGGAAGGTACGCCGAGGGGGACCTACCCCTGGGGCCAGTTGGACTGGCGATGAGGAGCATGGAGGAGTGTGGACACGTATGGGGACCAGGGCCCCTGTCTCGCACGCTGAGGAATGGTACAATGTTTGACCCGATAGCCTCGACACCCTCGAAGAGGGGGCATGAGGTGAGGGCGGATTTGAGGGCGAAGACGTGGTCCCGTCTAGTAGCGAGGCGGCCGGGATTCGAGGGTGTGCAGAGGGCTGACCTGGAGCGGACGAACTCCTTCTGGAGGATGCGTGAATGTCCCGCGCACACCGCGAGGCTTATACGTGTAGCGTTGGCGGGAGGAGTGAACACGGCTGAGTTCACGTCGCGGATGAGGCAGGCCGGAGCTGAGCCGCAGGCGCCCAGCTGCAAGCACTGTGGAAGCGGCGATACCGAGGACGAGAAACACGTATTTTGGGACTGCGGAGCGTACTCGCACATACGGCGACGAGAGGCACATGCCGGGCTGATGGCGGCCAACCGCGCCGACTGGCCCAGATGCACGCTGGAACACGGAGTGGTAGTACCCGAGAATGCCCACTTCTCAAGGCGGCTCCAGGAGATGATGGCTGAAATCCTAGCGGAACGGGCAGGGCTCGAAGCACGAGGCTGGGTAGCCAGGAACCCCACGACCCCCTGGTCGAGAGCGGATGCGATGCCTGCCAAGAAGCTCGACCACCCCTTTGCGCGGATTGCCCCGGCATGGGCGTGGGAGCGGAACAAGGCCTGGGGACTACCGACGTTTTATGCGTTGGTGGCGTGGCTATCAGACATGGAGTGGACCGAGAACGGGCAGGCGTCAATGCTAGAGCTTGCCATCGACTTTGAACTCTTTTCAGGCCTCAGCATACCGCTGCACGAGAATACACCGAAGGGGGTGAGGGAGCGAGGAAACGTCCTGCGCTGCATGATCAGCGCGTTGGACAAGCTGGCGACACAGCAAGGGCTGGGGAGTTGCGAGAGAGGCGAGAGAGTATGCCCGACGACGTCGCTGTCGTTCATGGGCATCACGGGGATATCGGGGGTGCGGCCCAGGCCCCGCTTTCGCGAGGCACACACGGGGACGATCCTCGAAGAGCAGGTGAAGGGAAGCGATGTAGGGACGCAGTGCCCGACGTACCCGGACTGGACGGCCGAGAGAGCGGCGAGGTGGGCCCTGCCTGTCCCACCACAGCTGCACCCCGACCCCGTGCATATGCCGGGTGTCGGAGTAGAGAAAGCACTCGTCACCTGCGCGACCCACCACAAGGGGAAGTGTGAGGCGTGCCGAGCACTCGTCCGAAGGGACGTACCCACGGTAGAGATGTGCTGTCGGCACCATCACCACGCTGACGATGGGCAGCCGATCGCCGTGTGCGTGGAGCACAGCACGACGAAGTGCGGCGAGTGCAAGACGGCGGCGGCGTGCTGCCGCAGCGGGCATCATGCCTGCCGCACGCATGGCAGAGGAACCTGCCAAGAATGCAGGAGGCTCCCTACGTTGACGCAGAGGAGACCGGCAGCGTGCTGCCGCCGCGGCCACCACCAACCAAACGAACCTAACGCCCCGGCAACCCCCGGACACAGCAAAAAGAAGAGACCCCTCTCACCCACCCAGGGGGGCGTACAACGTGAAACGCCGGCGGGAAAGCGCGCGGCGCAGGCGCCGCCCGCCGTAGCGAAGCAGAAGACGGCGACGACCGGACGGGCAGCCAAGAGGCCGCCACCAACGCCAGGCACCGGCGAACGACCAGCGTTGAAAAAGAGGGTGCTCGGCACCCCGAAGGAGAGCCCGATCGCCGGCCGCAAGCGGAAGAAGGCGAAGGCGACCACACCCGAGTCAGGGGTGCAACGAAGGAAGAGGATGGCCCTTAAAGCAAACAGCTACCAGAAACGTTCGACGTCCCCAAGCACTCCAGTGCCCTCGAGAGTGAAAAACGTGCAAGATTGTCCGCACCTGTGCCCCTCCACGCAATCTCCAGAACCGCAAGAAAGCCCAGCGCCCCTGGCGCCACAAGTACTCGACCTTGACGACGCAATGACAGGTGACGACGTCATAAAGTAACCTTAAGCGGCGACACAGTGCATGCTAATCCATGTGGTTCATGTACTTAAAAGAACTTAATGCTTAACAGTGCTCACGTGGGCGGTGTCTTCGGACAGCACCTCGTGATGTTCGCATCACAAAACAAAGAAGACAGTGAAATGGTCGTTACCTGGTCGGGTTTCGCTCGCGACCGTTTCCTGAACAATCCTTCACTAAATCCGCGGTTAAATAACCTGGCCTCAGTGGTGCAAGCACCACGCGCTCTTCGAACCCAAGAAATATTTTTCCCCCTCTTGCTGCCCTCAGCACGCAGGATTACTTCCTCGCACTCTTTTCCTTTTGGTACTTCAACCATTGGTGCTGCACACGGCAACCCCATGTCCGCTGTGCTCTGCGGAGTTTACTTCGCAGATTGCCACCGTAAAAAGAAGACAAGTCAGTGCTGCCTAGCGAGTCGCAGTCACAATCAGGGCGAGTGCCCTGAGTTTTTCAACTGATTGCTCAGACACGGTTGTAGGGGCCTTCTCCCCGTGACGGATTCGCCTGTGCTCTAGTAGCACGGGTGGTCCTGGCTGTGACGAGCTACGAACAGCCGCCTGACAAACCAGACTCACCCCGCAGTCCTGTCTGCAGACACTCAGGTTCCACGCTGATGATGGTCCGCCTTATGTGTCCGTGGCTTAAAGGACCGAAACACGGCGCAGACGGAACCAGTGCGGTGTTGAGCACATACCCATTCCAAGCACGTTCTTGCAAACCCCCCCCTCCTGCAGGGCCTAGTGTCCGTGGCTTAGAGGACCGAAACGGGACCAGTGCGGTGTTGAGCACATACCCATACCAAGCGCGTTCTTGCAATCCCCCACCTCCTCCCCCGAAGCCATGCGGGCTACATGGCAACCCCTGCTCAACATGTATGCACGCGGGGGGCCCAGGGCCACATTCATTGCGAATGTGTTCGTGGTGTCGGCCGCAGGAGTCTTTTTTGGCTAGCCAAAGAGAGTAAAAGAGTAAAAGAGTGAAAGAGTACGTACAGTAGCGAGTAGAGAAAAGAACGAGTGTAAAAGAACGGAGGTAGCACAAACTACCAGACCAGCGGAGCCACCGCAAAAGTACATGCGTTCGGCTAAGGCCGGCGTGTGGCGAGACCGGAGGCAGCAGTTAAAGTTCGGGGAACAGTACAGTTCGGGCGAAGCTAAGTTCAATGTTAAGTTCTGGTGAAGCTCAGTTCGGACGACGCTAACTTCGAGTGATGCTAAGTTCGGGCGAAGCTATGTTCTGGTGCTAAGCGCTGGTACTAAGAAAAAGTTCGGGCACGAAGCGAAGTTCGGCCAGGGTGGTAAAGTCCGGGTGAAGCTAAGGTCGGTGCTCGTACCCGGGGGGGGACACCCCCCCCGGGTACGAGGGTTTCAAACCCAAGAAACATTTTCCCCAAGAAGCCATGCATGCCCCCCCCAAACCCTCCGAGTACGTATTCGCTTTAAAAGAACCCTTCGACGAAGGGTCACTCGGAGACTCTTGAATCCAGGAGTTCTCAAGCGAACTAGAGCTCTAAAAACACGCCCCTCCCCGCAGTCGGTCTATCGTTTGCTCTGCCGCTGTCAACAGGGCGAGAAGATCCCCGACGAGGAGATGCGGGTGACGAGCGACGGCGACCCGATCGTGTTCGCGGCGAAGGCTTGGAAGGGCAAGGTGGCGCCGGCGCCGGAGATGCCTTGGCTGGGGGATTACCCGGCGGAGCTCCTGGGGATCGTCCGGGAGGCGCGCAGCCTGATGACGTCCGCGATGCGGCTGCGCCCGAGCAGGGTTTCGAAGGCGGCGCTGCACCGCGAGCTCATGGCTCGCGGCTTCAGCCTCGCCGACTCGCAGGTCCACGAGCTGCTTGCCGACCCCAACGCGCCGAACACGCTGACCTACAAGTCGTTCCTGCTGTGGCTCGAGCGGTCCCTGCGCAGCCGCGGCGACGCCAGCCGCACCTACGCCGGGCTGGGGCTCCCGCGCAAGCTGCTGCCGTCGGCCAACCAGACCCTCGCTCTCCTCGCCTTCGAGCGCTTCGTCGCGTCGAACCGCCTGCAGAAGCCGTGTCCCATCACGCCGGAAGAGCTGCGGGAAGCGCTCGCCGCCGGCGGAGAGAAAAAGCTGCTCCGCATGCCGTTCGTCGGCAGCGTGCCCGCCCCGATCGCCAGCATCCGCAAGTGGTTCGACACGCCCCGGTTCGAGGAGTTCTGGGTTTGCGCCGTTTTCTGTTCTTGTTTTTTTGTGTTAACAATGCATTGTTGGTACTAAAAATTATAAAAAAAGAATAGGCCGGCTGTGCCTATACCCTAGAACAAATAGACCTGCCAAACGTAGATTGGGATCCCATCCCAGTCGTACTATATGCCGGCAAGCAGCCCGTCTGCTGTGGGACGATGCGGTTTTGCCCCATCATGCGACACCGCCCATGATGTCGGCAACGGACGACAGTGGTTGTAAATTTGTTGCATTAGTGTGTGTGGGCCTTTGAAGCGTGGATGATGCCTCTCGCGCTGCTCCCCTTGAGGTTCCTGGCTCATGCCAAAGCGCCGCCGCCCGGGTTAAGGGGTTGCGGCAATTTGTTGCATTAGTGTGTGTGTGTGTGTGTGTGTATGTGTGTGCCCTTTGAAGCGTGGATGATGCCTCTCGCGCTGCTCCCCTTGAGGTTCCTGGCTCATGCCAAAGCGCCGCCGCCTGGGTTAAGGGGTTGCGGCAATTTGTTGCATTAGTGTGTGTGTGTGTGTGTGTGGGCCTTTGAAGCGTGGATGATGCCTCTCGCGCTGCTCCCCTTGAGGTTCCTGGCTCATGCCAAAGCGCCGCCGCCCGGGTTAAGGGGTTGCGGCATCAGGCGTGGGCCAGGGCCAGGGAGGCTGTTCGGAGGGGGCACCACCCAATTCGTTGCATTAGTGTGATTGTCAGGCCTTCGACTACCACACTATGCACACTCCGTGTCTACGCCACAGTAGATGGAACGCGTCTGTTGCGCCGCCGCGGAGGCGGCCTACGAGTGGGTGTCGTTGTGGCCTCCCGGCCGGAGCCATCGTTGGATGACCCTTCGCTCGTTTCTTCGCGTTCGCGTCGGTTCGCGCGTCGGATGTTCGCAGCCGGGGGCTGCGCAGGCCTTACGTTCAGCATGCTGAACGTACTGATTTCAGCACGTTAATTTTCTTAGTTTCTTTTTGTACACATGCAGAATCAGTACTGCTGAAGTCAGTACGTCATCAGTACGTACTATCTTTTCTGCCGTCCGGTCGGCAGATCCTGCTGTTGCTTACCACCCGCGACACTGGAGGGTTGAGGCCGGAGAGGAGGCAGAGGCAAAGGCATGCAACACTGGAGGTGAGCCCCCAAGCTCTATTTCTTTTTTGCCTGACCCTGATTTTCAGTAGGTATTTAGCTCCAAGACAAAAGAGCTGCGTAAGCCCTGGGGCTGCGCATTGGGCGGCGTTCGCCGGGCGGGGGTGTTGGCCCGGAGTTGCGGCGCTGGCAGTTGAGCGCGTCGGCGCCGCCGCGCCGGTGCGTGGGACGGACAGTGCGAATTGTTGCATTAGTGTGATTGTCAGGTACCCTGAGCAATGCACTACACGACATTGTTCGCGTTCAATGTGCATGCAGCATTGTGTTGTTACTAAGAGACACGCTAGAAACATTTGAAACCTGGCTAGCCGTAGTTAAAGTGTGCAATTCTGTGTCACTACATCCCTTCCACTACCCGACTCCCAGCCTCAATGGTTAACCGGAGACCCTAAAAGCACCGAACCTCTAAATCACAATAAGCGCTAATAGTTTGTAGTTGGCTGGCTGCGCGCCACACCAAAGCAGGTGAGTTTCGTTAGTGCGCACAAACAAAGCTTTCCTTTTGCCAAACATGCAATGTTGGAGGAAATACGGACGTGTCACAGGCCATCCACGGCGTTTCCTTGCGCCCTGTACCAACAAACAAACGTCCAGGACAAGTTGGAATCCTTACGTTTCTGAGCGACCTCCACATTTCCACTCGCCAAAAGCGAGGATAGGAGCGTAAAGCAACAACTGACAACCGCAGGCCCCACGGCGTGCCCCCTTTGTTGTACCCACCTTACACACACACACACACACACACACACACACACATATCCGCAGAACGATCGTGTCGAAATCCCCGGTGTTCCTTGCAGCATGGAGCAGCTGCACGAACCAGTCGCCTTCGAAGACCTTGAGACGTTCAAAACTTGGACTCGGGAGGCCGTGAAGCTTCTGAAGGGTGCCAGCACAGTCACCCTCGGCCTCCACGAGGACACCCTGCTGAGGGTTCTCCGGCAATGCGAGGCGGACAGCGTCGTGCTCTCGAAGGTGGAGGACTCATATTTTCAGCTGCTCTACCAGCTGATGTGCAACGCCGTATCCACCGGACGTGTCAACAGCGCCACCGTGCGAGAGATTGTCAACCTCAAGAAAGCCACCAGCAGCTCAGGTTCCCTGGCGATCTATCGAGTCCTGCGTTCGATCAAGGAGCTCGGAGAGGATGTTCTTGACGAGGCGAACGCAAAACTTGAGGTTATTGCCCGCGCCAACGGTCCGACCACCTTCTCATCCTACGACGAGTCGGCTGACGACGACAACGACAACCACGATCTGCAGAAGCACATCATCAGAAATGTCCGAAACGTGTTCCTCAAGAAAGCCGACATGTAGAAGTCATGAGACTGCCCAAGAAGCAGAGCCCCGGCACTCGGAATTGTTCCGGAACATGCTTCTCAAGAAAGCTGCCAGCAGCTCAGGCTCCCTGGCGATCTACCGATTCGTGCGTTCGATCAAGGAGCTCGGAGAGGAGGCTAACGCAAAACTTGAAGTTATTGCCCGCGCCAACGGTCCGACCACCTTCTCATCCTACGACGAGTCGGCTGACGACGACAACGACGACAACGACAACCACGATCTGCAGAAGCACATCATCGGAAATGTCCGAAACGTGTTCCTCAAGAAAGCCGACATGTAGACTGCCCAAGAAGCAGAGCCCCGGCACTCGTCCGGAACATGCTTCTCAAGAAAGCTGCCAGCAGCTCAGGTTCCCTGGCGATCTATCGAGTCCTGCGTTTGTTCGGGAGCTTGAAGTCGTAGCGTGACACTTGAGATCATTGTCCGCACCAACGGTCCGACCACTCTCATCCCACGATGGCAACGGCAGCCACGGTCTGCAGGAGAACATAATTAGTAATGTGTTCCTCAACAAAGCCGATATGTAGAAGTGATTAAGATGGCGGTTCCGACTGCCCCAGAACACAGCAGGAACAAGCCGGCAGATGAAGTCACGGACTCCCAGGTGATCTCTCATGGGGCAGGCTGTTGTACCCATCGACTCAAGAGCAGTGTTGCTGCGTCTCCGACAATCTCCGATGATGATCTCTCAGAGGCTGTCGCAGAGTCGCCGCCTGACTCTCAGCAGTACTGTGCACCCACAACTTTCCCACAACGTGGTCAGAATAGCCACAACATTTACCCAAATTTAGGCTTTTTTTAGAATATGACCAGCTGGTCCAGACTGGGGACAGAACGGGCCAAGGCACCCCAGAAACTGTTTTGTGGGTTCGTTTCCACGACAGCAGGGCCCTGGGGTCTCCTCGGAGACACCCCGGCATCCCATTTCTGACATTTTGAGGGTCCTTCCACCCTTCCAGGGAGGTATCTTGTGGCTGTTGTGGCCGGAGTCTTTGCCCCCCCCCCCGACCCCCCCCCCCCCCCCCCCCCCCGGGTCCGCTTCGTTTACTTTTGGAATCGGTTCGCTTCTTGGTTCGTTTCTAGTTTTGGAGAGTTCGTTTCTAGTTTTGGAAGGTTCGATACTAGTTTTGGAATCGGTTCGTTTCTGGGCTCTTTTTAGGCTGATTTAGCTTGGGGAGTGCTTCGTTTACTTTTGGAAGGTTCGAAACTAGTTTTGGAATCGGTTCGTTTACTTTTTGGAAGGTTCGAAACTATTTTCGTTCACTTTTGGCTGTTTTTGCAGGAGTTACCACAGTTTTCCACAATTTCCATACTTTCCAGATTTTGGCCATTTTTGGCAGATTTTGGCCATTTCTTGCCAAATTTTCCAGATTTTGGCCATTTTTTGCCAGATTTTGGCCATTTGGCCAAATTTTCCAGATTTTGGCCATCTTGGCCAAATTTTGGCCATTTTTGCCATTTTTCCGATTTTGGCCATTTTTGGCAGATTTTGGCCATTTTTTGCCAATTTTCCACATTTTTGCCAGATTTTGGCCATCTTGGCCAAGTTTTCCAAATTTTGGCCATTTTTGCCATTTTTCCGATTTTGGCCATTTTTGGCAGATTTTGGCCATTTTTTGCCAAATTTTCCAGATTTTGGCCTTTTTGCCAGATTTTCCAACTGGCCATTGCTATGTTTTTCCAAATTTTCACACACAGTGCCACTTCGCTTGGTTGGACTCCCGTTTTGTCGTGAACCCATGACATTCGTAAATTGAAAAGGAATCGGAATCTTCGCTCTTCCGCTTTGCGCCGAGGAAGTAGTGGAACTCAATCAGCTTGTACTAATTGCATATTCCTTGTTTCGATCCGGTACGAAGCCTTTAAGCATGAAAACGAAATCTAGTCTCACCCCAAAAAGGAAACAAGATGTCCACTTCTTCAATGGAGGCTTTGCTTCGGCTCGTGGAGTTGAAGCAGGCGGGTTACGCGAGTCTTAATTTCAGATCATGAAATCGGACATAATGACAAATGCTGCGCGCAACAACGCCGGCCTGCCAGCCGCACTCGGACCGCCCCCTGTCTTCGAAACGCCACCGCCCATGCCTGATCCGGTCGTTCCACCACCTCCACCTGCACCATCGCCAGTCACCCCCGCGCCTGTTGTCACACCACAACCCCACACACAAGGCCTGGGCGCATGCTGCAAGGCCGTTGCGAGCTGTTGAGTGACCCTGGGTCGGAGGAATATTTCTGATGGATGCTAGCTGGTTGTGTACTGGATCGAAACAAGCATTGTAGCTATTTTAGACTATTAACACTGCATTCTTATAGCAAACTAAATTCTTTCTATCCTAGCGGCTATTCACATACACGATCCGGATACGCGTATGCAACAGATAGTTAGAGGTCACTTGAAGGATACCCGTGTGCAGCGTTCGAAAGAGTTTGCGTATCTGGCGTCTTTTTTTTGGGGGGAACTCTTTCGACCCTCTTCGCAGGTTCGTTTCTAGTCTTGGAAGGTTCGCTTCTAGTTTTGGAAGGTTCGTTTCTAGTTTTGGAATCGGTTTGCTTCTGGTGGTCGGAGTCCGCTTTTTGGACACGATTGCCTTGGAACTTCGGTCCGATCTCGTTCTTAGTTTTGGAAGATTCGTTTCTAGTTTTGGAAGGTTCGTTTCTAGTTTTGGAAGGTTCGAAACTAGTTTTGGAAGGTTCGTTTCTAGTTTTGGAAAGGTTCGTTTCTGGTGGTCGCAGTCGATTTTTGACACGATTCCCTTGGAATTTCGGCCGATCTCGTTTTAGTTTTGGAAGAGGTTCGTTTCTAGTTTTGGAATCGGTTCGTTTCTAGTTTTGGAAGTGGTTCGTAACTTTTCGAAAAAGTAAACGAACCACTTCCAAAAGTAAACGAACTCTTCCAAAAGTAAACGAAGCGATTCCAAAACTAGTTTCGAACCTTCCAAAAGTAAACGAACCGATTCCAAAACTAGTTTCGAACCTTCAAAGTAAACGAACCGATTCCAAAACTAGTTTCGAACCTTCCAAAAGTAAACGAACCGATTCCAAAATTGGAAACGAAGTTTCCAAAAGTAAACGAACCGATTCCAAAACTAGAAACGAACCTTCCAAAAGTAAACGAACCCCACCCCCCCCCCAGGGGTGGCCCTAAGCGGCCAGATTGCGGAGTCGTTGGCAGAATCGGACCTGACCCCACCCCCCCCCCTATATACAGGCTATTTTCACTGTGGAGGGGGGACGCTACCTGTCACTCTCTAAGGTGGTCACCACAGTGGGTGCTCAGAAAAAAAAAATTTTTTTTTGGCCCAAATACCCCAAAAACCACACTTTGAAAATTTTTTGTGGGCCCACTTTTGCCAGGGAATTTTGACCATTTCACCTTAGAGAATTCGACCACCCAGCCTCCAAGGCAACTGCACTGTAGAAGGGGGGGGGGGGGGGGGGGGGGGTCCCTTGCAAAGTCGTTGGGGGCTCTCAGGGTAGTGTCAGCACTGCCCCCCCCCCCATGACTCAGGGAAATTGGAGTCCTTCGTCACGTGATACGTGGGAAAAGTTCACTGACCACTGCCCATTTTCAATGGGCCACAAAAGGAAAAAAAACTCTGGCCGCAATACCCACAAATGTATTGTGAGTAAAGGTCGTGGCTATTCTGACCACATCGTGGGGAAGTTGTGGGTGCACGGTATTGCTCTCAGCGCAGCATTGCATGAACGAGATCTCAAACCCAAAACGCGTGTAAATGAACACTGCGAAAACCGGGCGCCACTCCGCTTCGTCAACTCGAGCTTCTGTGTCCTGGCAATTTGTGGATCTGACCACCAGCCGCACGAAAAAAGAGCTGACCTGGCGGCAAACACTGGGAAACCCGGGAAGGAACGCCATCCTAACCCCCTAGGAGCGGGGTCGAATACCAAAAAGAGAGCAAGGTTGAAAGATCAAAACGAGCGAAGAAAAAGAAGAAAAAAAAAAAAAAAAAGAAAGAACCGACGAAAACCGTGCTTCGCTAAGTTCGAAGACGCTTTCCTCTCCTCTCCCGCGTTTCTGTTTGACCTTTCCTTTTTCCTTCGTTCTTCTCGATCGGCAGCAGTCAGTTGTGAGACTGGCAGGTGAGCGTCACCTCCCCTAGCGAGCTCTTGGATCGAGCTGCGTCTGATGCACCTGTTGTATGCATCGCCTACATACACTCAGCTGCGCGTGCCTTCATTGCGAAGGTTACTGCTGCGCCCGATTTCTGCACAATGAAGGGGCGCATTTCAAGGATTTGTGTCAGATCCTCTCAACAAAGCAAACAGCGAACCTTCGACCATTCTTTGGCCTCTCACCCCGCGAGCTTGACACCCGCGAACCTTCTTGAATTAACTACCACTACTACCGCCAAGACGAGCAGGCTAAGGCAGGGAACATAGAGGAGTCGAGATCTCGGCCGCGGAAACAACTTGCGCGGAAGAAAAGGAAGCGCGCCGAATCATCTGGTGGTTCCTCGTCATCAAACTGCACCTCGGACGTGAAGCGCGCACCGAAGACAAACAGTACGCGGGGCAAGAAGCGACCGAAGCATGACACGACGCGTACAAAGAGGTAGTCTGTAGCGGCTTGTGCAGTCTATCGTCACAGATTGCTGCTGCAGAACAAGTTCAAACTACCACTACACTAGAGCAGCAGGACACCTTGTCAGGTGGGTAGCGTCTGACAAACCAGACTCACACCGCTGTCCTGTCTGCGGACACTCAGGTTCCGCGCTGATGATGGTCCGCCTTATGTGTCCGTGGCTTAAAGGACCGAAACACGGCGCAGACGGGACCAGTGCGGTGTTGAGCACATACCTACCCAGCCCCACCGAACCAAGCACGTTCCTGCCCTCCAAACCCACCCAGTACCTACAGCTTTAGGAGAACCCATTCGACGAAGGTCACCCGGAGACTCTAAAATCCCGGATTCTCAAGCGAACTATAACTCTAAAGTTTGCAGCCAACCACAACGACACACACACACACAAAGGTGGGCCGGGGTAAACAAGAAAGGAAAGAAGAGGGTCCCCCCATCCTCTCTTCTACCCCCCACAACCACCCCCTTCTTTTATCCTCACGACACGCCTCTAAACCCACGGGGCTCTCTCTTTATTCATCATATCCCTCCCCCGTCCCCTCCTTTTCTTTTTTGGGGCATTCGCGAAGAAATTGCCAGGAACACAAGACTCTCAAGAAAGAAAAGCTGCGTTTTCATTTTTTTTTTTGTTGTGTGAGATCGAAGTGTGTCCGTGACCTTCAACGACCGCACCGCGGCGCAGACGGGACCCAGCGCAGTGTGTCGAGCACGTATCCGTTCCAAGCGAATCACGCCCCGTTGTGAAAGAGTTGGGTGAGCCGGGATCGGCCATTCCATCCCTTCTTCGACCGTCATCACCTTGATAGATAGCGGCAGGCAATTCCGTGCAGTTCAAGGGAAACGTCGCGTGTAAGGACGCATCGCCGTGTTTCATCTGCTTGATCAATTCTGAGTGTCTGCAAAAGAGCAGCAACACTGGGTCTGGTGTCTTGCAAACGCCCGCCCTCCACCACCAACCGACGGAAATCCCCAGATTCTTCCCAGCCGCGCCAATCTACAACGACACCACCACCACCACCACCACCACCCCTCCCTTCAGTAGAGGACACTCTGAGCTGGCGTGATACGTTATTCAAAAGCTGCTCCTACCCGACCGCAAAAAAAAAAAAAAAAAAAAAAAGAACAGCGCTTGAAAACCCCACCGTTTGCTGTCCGCGTCGTTAACAACTGCCCCACCCCCATCTCTTCCTCAGGGTTGGGCTTGAGAGTTTTCGTGGCTGGCTCTTTTTCTTTCTCCGGTGTCCCGCAGGAATTTTCCCCCAGGGAGTTGCACTGCGCGGGGAGGCGCGGTGATTTTCTCCGCACACATACCCACTCTCTCGCGGCTTCCGAAGTCTTGCGCAGCACACGGGCGGCGCGCACTCACACGCTCACCGCGAGGAGCCGGCAGAACCTGCAGCCGTAGCGTAATATAGCCGAAGACCTGGGCTATACTCCGCATCAGGTTGTTACCCATCATTACCCCTCACACACACACACACACCCGCAAAAAAGTGCCGTGGGAGGAGGGGTGCCACGGTAAAACAAGTCCGCAACACACACACGCACACACACCACCCACACGGACGTGTGGCGGGCAGAGGAGGGGTATCCTTTCCCCTGCCCCCCCCCTTCCCACGCACCGTTTCACGATGCGGCGGCTGCTTTTCGCGTCGATCGACGGGCACCGGTGCGCGATCCGTGCGGGGCAAGTCCGGTGGGGACGGCAGGCCGGGCTCGCCGGCGGCGGCGGCAGCCGCCGGGGGGGCGGCACGGCCGGCGCTGGGTTCTGGAGGGGCTTGCGTCCGATGGTGGGGGGCGGCGGCCGGTCGGCCAGCAGTGGTGCTGAGGCGGAGGCCGCGGCCGTGCACGTGGCGCTGCCGCTGCTGGCGGAGCCGGCGAACGCGGCCGAGTACACGGCGCTGGCGGCGGCGCTGGCGGCGGCGGGGGTGCCGCTGGAGGGCCACCGGCGCCGGTACGACGCCGCCGGACTGCCGCTGAGCGACCGGCAGATCGCGCACCTGGCGGAGCACCGCCGGCTGGCGCCCGACCCCGCGGAGTCCTTCGCGGCTGCCGTGGCCCCGGCCCTCCTTGCCCACGCCGCCCGCCGCGGCGAGGCTGACCCCCAGCAGCGGAAAATCGTCGTCCTGCACCCGAAGAGCGACGCCGCCGAAAAGGTGTGGGACCGTTTTCTTTGGTGTTAGTTGATGTTTTTGTTTGTCTCCATGAGATCGAAAATCTTAAAATGTTAATGCGATTCCGACGAGAACTAACACAATTTTTTTTTTGGTGAAAAATTTTCGAGACTGGAGGTCCTATGAACATGCAATGTGAATAGCCTCTATTCGAGCCAACCCGGCTTTTAATGTTGCGAAAGTGTATAGTTTTTGGACTAGATAATAGTGCGGAGCAAGCTTTTTTTTTACCCTTCCGAAAGGTATGCGGGTGGCAGAGTGAGCGGGCGTCGGCCTTCAGGCCGGTGGGTCCGGGTTCGAACCCCGCCCGTCACACTTTTTCGGTCGAAGATTGTTTTCGAGGCTCGTTGCGTTTCGGGGTCCAATGTGTCCGAAGTTTGCGTTTTTTGCGGAGTTTCGCAGTACCTGCGGTATTTGGGTCACCACGGGAAACGGAGGTCCGGGCCCCGGGCACTGGCGCCAAACTTGCCAACACAGGCTAAACTTGCTACCACACGCCGAACTCATCACCAGAACCCAAACTTTGCTTCGCCCGAACTTTGCTTTGCTTCACCAGAACTTAGCTTCGCCCGAACTTTGGTTCACTGGAACTTTGCTTCACCCGAACTTTGCTTCGCCCGAACTCAGCTGCGCCCGAAGTTAGCTGCGCCCGAACTTTGGTTCACTGTAACTTAGCAGCAGTTAGCTTCCCCCGAACTTTGCTTCGCCCGAACTTTTCTTCACCAGAACTTAGCTTCACCCGAACTTTGGTTCACCAGAAATTTGCATCACCCAAACTTAGCATCGCTCGACATCGGCCCCGAACTTAGCTGCGCCCGAACTTTACTGTTTCCCGAACTTTAACAGCTGCCTCCAGTCTCGCCCCGCGCCGGCCTTTAGCCGAGCGCACGTACTTTTTTTTTAACCATACAGGATAATCCCTGGTCCATTCATGAGAGTATAAAAGAAAAGGCAAAGTGACCTGCCCCCTGCGCCTGCTGTCTCCGGCTGCTTCGGCAGTTGGACACTTACTACTACGGACGGCACCTGCTTCTAGCGGAAGCCCGGCCGCGACGACGAGCAAGCAGGTGGAAGCGCCCGCAAGAAGCCGAAGCCATCGGTTCACTCTGTGTCAAAAAAGGACAACCCACAACGGAGGAACCGCGCTGTAACCCCAAATACAGGTAAACCTGGCGTTCGTGTCACGATCGGCACTTCTCACAAAACGGGGAGGCGTCGATCCTTAAAGGTACGTTAGGGGCAGGGCGTACGTCTCAGAAAAAATTACGTGTGGTCCACAGGTGGACGCACAAGGTTCGAGGGCGCCTGCGAACGAGGAGCGCACACCAAAGGTGGCCAGCCCAACCGAAGCGGAGCCGCGACGACGAGCAGGCTGAGGCAAGGAACAAGAATAAGGTGCGCACCGGAGACAGTCAGTAAGCAGGGCAAGAAGCGACCGAAGCAAGACACGACGCGTGCACAGAGGTAGTCTGCAGTCTATCGTCACAGATTGTTGCTGCATATCGAGTTCATATTACTTACTACTTGTGCAGTCTATTATCAAGTGCAAACTATTACTACTCGTGCAGTCTATCGTCACAGATTGTTGCTGCATATCAAGTTCGACCTACTACTACCACCTGCAGGTGCTCGAGACGTGTTCCCGCAGCGTACCTCCTGCGGAGTTGTACCGACAGCTCGCCGACGCATACGGCATCACCTTCGTCGCGGATCCGGTTTTCGACAAAGCGAAGCCGCGGCGGCTCGGGTTCTGGCAGCTCCGCCCCCCCGCGATCGGCATCCCGCACGGGGACATCCTCATGCTGACCTACGACACGAAATTCACGACGGTCTCCGCGTCTTTTCTGAAGAAAATAGACGACTTCGGTGTGCCCCCCTTCTTTTTTTTTTTGAAAGTATGCCAATACTGCAGGGAATAGTTGACTAGACCTCTTGAGTTTGTGCTGACCACGAATAGGGGAGTCGGGAGAACCTACAAAGCCAAAAGCAGGACCGACCCCCCCGTTCGTGAGAAAAAGCGAAGAATAAAAGCACCTTCTTTTTTCCATCTATCTTTGTCAAGAGCTGCAACTCAACTATTCTTGTATAGCCGCCGTTCAAGCTTGCTCCGACCACTGCACCCTCTGCCGACACTCGCTAGCCGTCGACGCTCATGACGGCAGCCCCATCCTGAAGTGCAAATACTGCCGACGCGTCACTGCTGCTGTGTGCGCTCGGATTGGCGCCGCTCAAGCGGCCACCTTATGTCACTCGTTCGTTGTGTTGTAAAGATTGCTCCGTTCTTCTCCCTGACTTGTTCCCGGATTAGGATGACACATACTACTACTACTTTAGTATACGGTAGGAACTGGAGCAAACGCGCATGGCAGGATGAGCACACCACCCTACAACAGGAGAATTAGGGTGGGTTGAGGTGGGTCTCCTGAGACTGAATTTTTCTTCCCGCCCTCCCTTGCCCCCAATGTGATCTCGCCTGGTTGGCCCATTGACATGGTCAACAGGCACACTCTATCCCATTCGCTAGTAAGCAAGTTATCAGGCTTCTGTCAGACTGTTCTCTCCTTCCTTCCCTTTCTGATGATGAATGAACTCGATGACCCAAGCCGAGACCGAGTGCGATGAGGCCAGAAGCTAGCTGGCAATTCCTACTACTACTGTATAGCCGCATGCAATCGGGGATTTTTAATTGTACCTCACGTGTAGAGCACGCTGTGCGCGGGTGAGCCGCGCCGATATGCTGGAAGCCCCTCAATCACCCCCAAGAAGATTTGATGCCAGCATAAAACATGCATGAAAGGCAGTGTTCCATCTGAACATTATACGAAGATTCTACATGTGCACGAGGGTTTTGCACGGCTCTCTTCATCTGGCGAGCTGCACGCGAGCACAAAGTCGCCGAAAAAGGTCAGCTACATGGGCCAGCAAAGAAATGTCAGCAACCAGTGGGTTGATTCCCGTCCTTCCCGATGAAAGCCCGTGGTTTCCATGCCCGGTGCCCCGCATCTGGTAAGACCCACGAACCACGCACATACCTTTTGGTTCCCGGGTCTATTGTTCACGGTTCTCTTCATCGGAGCTGCACGCGAGCACAAAGTCGCCGAAAAAGGGCAGCTACATGGGCCAGCAAAGAAATGTCAGCAACCAGTGGGTTGATTCCCGTCCTTCCCGATGAAAGCCTGTGGTTTCCATGCCCGGTGCCCCGCATCTGGTAAAGACTCACGAACTATGCACATATTTCTTTGGTCCCCGGGTCTATTTTTCACGGTTCTCTTCATCGGAGCTCATCGCGCTCGCGAAAACCGTCAAAAAACGTCTGCTATGCAGACCAAGAAAAAAACCAACTTTTTTTCCAGGTTTCCAAAATGCCTCTTCTATTCAAGGCACCTGTTGTATCAAGGTACCGCCTGTATTCGATCCCCCCAGTAAGTACACAAGAAGCTAGCAAAACACAGTAAAATGGCAAAGTACCGAACCACAGGGTGGTCTTGTACCTCAAGTGTGCAGCACGCTGTGCGCACGAATTCATGAAAGGCAGACTGTACTGCCTGTGCATTCAACTCAGTTTCTTTTCCTACACAAGAAGTTAAACAAACAGAGACTTCAAAAGTGCCTACCTTCTAATGCTAGCAAAAGACAGTAAAATAGCAGAGTACCTTCTGTTCACAAACCACGCTACTTCAAAACAGGACACTGCGTGAGCCTGGATCAGATCCAGTACTACACGAACAAGGCGTCACGGAGCGAGGAAGGCTACAAGGGAAGCCGCACGCTGCCGTTCCTGACGTGGCTGGCGCAGGCTGAGGAGTTTCGGAAGCTGCCGGCGGCAGCCCGGGCGGCGTCTGCGATGGGCAGGCACCAAGACGCGATACTGGAGTGCGTCTCCGGCTTCGAGCCGCTTGCCGCGATCCGCGCCGCCTGCGACGGCATGGAGTCGGCCCCCCGCGGGAACCACAGGGTGGTCTTGTACCTCAAGTGCCTCCAGCGGCGGCTTGAGCACGCCATGCGAGGGTTGCCCTACCGGATAGGACCCGTCACCGTCGAAGAGCTTGAGGGGGAGCGAACTCGCGACGAATTCCCGCTCCGGATGCCGTACCTCTTCAACATCTCCACCGAGCACAGGGCCGTCTGGGACCGGTACAAAGGCAACCTGTACAGGCTCCTCGGCGCCTTCGACAGGCACGGCATCCCCGGCTCTCGGGCCCAGCTGAGGCGCGACACTCCGCCAGCCGGGGGCTTCGGCGTCTTGCGGACTTGGTGGACTAAAGTGTGCCTTGCCTCTCTTTATCTCCCAAAATCCAAACCTGAAACCGTAACATACCCAGTTTCACTGGAGTGCCCGTTCCCGGCGAGCTACGAGGGAACGAACCTGTAAGAGTGCCAACGCTACTCTTTCAATAACGTACATAATATTATAAAAGGTGTCACGGGATAAGCCGGCAGCCGCTGCTTAACGAAAGAACTTAACTTAATGCAAGCTTACCCCTGTGGTACCTGCATTTCAAGTTCACACTGCTTAACGGCATGCTAATCCATGTGGTTCATGTACTTAAAAGAACTCAATGCTTAACGGCCAGGAACCCCACGACCCCCTGGTCGAGAGCGAATGCGATGCCTGCCGAGAAATTTGACCACCCCTTCGCGCGGATTGCCCCGGCATGGACGTGGGAGCGGAACAAGACCTGGGGACTACCGACGTTTTATGCGTTGGTAGCGTGGCTGTCGGACATGCAATGGACCGAGAACGGGCAGGCGTCAATGCTGGAGCTTGCGATCGACTTTGAACTCTTCTCGGGCCTCAGCATGCCGCTGCACGGGAATGCGCCGAAGGGGGTGAGAGAACGGGGAAACGTCCTGCGCTGCATGATGAGCGCGTTGGACAAGCTGGCGGCACAGCAAGGGCTGGGAAGCTGCATGAGAGGAGAGAGGGTGTGCCCGACGACGTCGCTGTCGTTCATGGGCATCACGGGGATATCGGGTATACGGCCCAGGCCACGCTTTCGCGAGGCACACACGGGGACGATACTTGAGGAACAAGTGAAAGGAAGCGATGTAGGGACGCAGTGCCCGACGTACCCTGACTGGACGATCGGGAGAGCGGCGAGGTGGGCCCTGCCTGCCCCACCACAACTGCACCCAGACCCCGTGCATATGCCGGGTGTCGGTATAGAGAAGGCACTCGTCACGTGCGCGACCCATCACAAAGGGAAGTGTGAGGCGTGCAGAGCACTCGTCCGAAGGGACGTTCCCACGGTAGAGATGTGCTGCCGGCACCATCACCACGCGAACGATGGGCAGCCGATCGCGGTGTGCACAGAGCACAGCACGACGAAGTGCGGCGAGTGCAAGACGGCGGCGGCGTGTTGCCGCAGCGGGCATCATGCCTGCCGCACGCATGGCAGAGGAACCTGCCAAGAGTGCAAAAGGCTCCCTACGCTGACGCAGAGGCGACCGGCGGCATGTTGCAGCCGCGGCCACCACCAGTCCAACAAGCCGAACGTCCAGTCAACCCCCGGACGCAACAAGAAGAAGAGGCCCTCCTCACCCACCCAGGTGGGTGTACAGCGGGAAACGCCAGTAGGAAAGCGAGCGGCGCGAGCGCCGCTCGCGGCAACGAAAAAGGAGACGGCGGCAACCGGACGGGCGACCAAGAGGCCGCCACCAACGCCAGGAACCAGCGAACGACCAGCGCTGAAGAAGAGGGTGCTTGGCACCCCGAAGGAAGGTCCGATCGCCGGCCGCAAGCGGAAGAAGACGAAGGCGACCACACCCGACTCAGGGGTGCATCGAAGGAAGAAGAAGGTACCGAGGGCAAGCAGCTCTCAGAAACGACCGGGGACCACGGGCACGCCAATGCCCTCGAAAGTGAAAAACGGGCACACGTGCCCGCCCTCGTACTCGCCGACTCAGTCTCTGGAATCGCAAGAAAGCCAAACCCCGCTAGCTCCACAAATGCTCGACCTTGACGACGCAATGGCAGGTGACGACGTCATCCGATAACCTGACTTTCAAAGCAGTGCATGCTAATCCATGTGGTTCATGTACTTAAAAGAACTCAATGCTTAACGGCTTTTCACGTGGGCGGCCCTGAGATTACCTCTTTAGCCATACTACAACTCTCTTTCTCTCTCCTCTCTCTGATACGGTCAGCGCGGTAGTGATGCCGACAAGAAACAGGAGAGTGGGACCGGCCCTGGGACTGCGAGAGAGTCAAAACGAAGGGTCGCGCAGCCTCAGGCGTCACCCGGGCTCGCAGGAGACGCCGGGCCCCCACCAGCAGCCGGGGTGGGGCATCAGCCGTAACCTAGAAGGGAACCATGCGTGGACACTCTCGCTAAGGGGGGCGCCACGTTAAAATGAGTCCGCGACACACACACACACACACACACACACACACACACACACACATACACGCCTACCGGCGGAGACCTGCTGTCGCCTCAAGCAGCATCATCACGGATCGGATGGTCTAAGGCCGCGGATGCATTTTTGCACAGCTCACAGACTAGGACGCTGCGGCGATTGCGTAGTAGCGTAGTAGCAAACGAAGCATTAGCCAGCTGCTGCCCGAAGCACCATGCAAACAGAAGAGCGAACAGAGACCCCCACTCCCAGCCCGGGGGTGCATCGGCCGTTACCTAGCCAGAAAAATGAGCGTGGCCGTACTTTCGTGAAGGGAGGCACCACGTTAAAACGGGTCCGCAACACACACACACACACACACACACACACACCCCCACAGGCGCGGGCGATGGACAGGTACCTAGGGCCGAAGCACGACGAAATAGCGGAGCAGATCCGGCTGTTCGAGCCGTGGTACGAGGGGGTCCTGCAGAAGACGCTGGTCCCTGCGCAGCGTATGCGGGTGCTGTCTGTCCTGTACAGCCAGGTCAGCGCGATCATGGCGGGCATCGGCCGCCCCGAGCCGTTCACCGAAGAAGTCGTGCGCGTCGTGAAGGCCCGGAACGTCACCAAGTTCGCGGCGGCCAAGAAGCAGCCCCGCAGAGCCACGGCGCGGTACTCACGAGTGCCGTTCATCGGCCCGCCGACGGAGGAGTACCTGGCCATCGTCCGGCTTCCGGTGCCTGCGCTCGAGAAGCTGCGGTTAGCCGACGAGCAGTGCGTGCCGATGAGCCACGCGCAGGCAGCCCTCGGCCGCGCCGACAAGTGGCCGCCGGCTTCGAGAATGCGCCTCTTCATCAACGAAGTCGTCGACAACCTGCTCAACCTCGAGCCTCAGCACCGCGTTCGGTGTGCAACCTTTTTAGTACTAACAATCTTGTGGGCTGCCCTTCAATGTATTGTGCAGGCTAAAAAGACGTAGGCAGCGTGTTTTGGTGGTTGATCAGAATACCTTACCTGAATACACACAGGGTAAATACAAGTGGGAAACCGATCAACCGGCACGCACAAACAAAACGAAGCGCCTGTCTTTTTTAGTACTAACAATCTTGTGGGTTGCCCTTCAATGTATTGTGCAGGCTAAAGAGACGTAGGCAGCGTGTTTTGGTGGTTGATCAGAATACCTTACCTGAATACACACAGGGTAAATACAAGTGGGAAACCGATCAACCGGCACGCACAAACAAAACGAAGCGCCTGTCTTTTTTAGTACTAACAATCTTGTGGGTTGCCCTTCAATGTATTGTGCAGGCTAAAAAGACGTAGGCAGCGTGTTTTGGTGGTTGGTCAGAATTCCTTACCTGAATACACACAGGGTAAATACAAGCGGGAAAACGATCAACACGGCACGCACAAACAAAACGAAGCGCCTGTCTTTTTTTGGTAACTCCTTCCCTCCCGCGAAGAAGACTTGATGCTAACATCAAACAAATTCTGCCTGAACACGAAAGATTTTCCGCCGTGTATAAGTATAGTGTTGTAGAAGTAGGAAATACTTGAGGAGGCTGCCAGTTGCGAAAGATCAAAGGAGGTAAATGTGCTGTAGTTGCGTTGATCGCGGCACCCAGCGGAAGCGCGCACACGACGCTGCAGCGAGTCCTGGTAGGTACCGAGTCGAGAAACGTAAACGAGACGCGGCTCCTCGGCCTCTGCGACCGCTACGGGTCGCACGACGATCGCGACACAGCTCTGCCGCATCTCACCGTGCCGCTCGCCGGAAGCGAGAGAACGAAATATGTGTTTCCGTTCCCTTCGAGAACAAAAGGTTGGAGGCACAGAGGACAGGTTTTCTTGCAGCTCCTTTGGAGGCACATACAGTAAGTGTTGCCTAAAGCCAAGTGTCCCGACATGCTTATTGCAGAACGGGCAGTTCTGCTTGACTCGCGTGTAATGGAGGCCGATGGTAGGCGTCCGAATCCGGACTGACTACGAACTCGTCACAAGCCACCAGCAGCAGTTGCAGCCGTCGGCGCACCACGACGGAAGCGCGCCACGAGTGACCCATCCGGTGTCACGTCGCGAAAGGCAGGCATAGTGTGGGTACTCATCGGCATGCCGATGACTCCCCACTATCGCAACAATATTCCAAGCCTCAAAGGAGGTAAATGTGCTGTAGCCCACACGAAGCACACAGGTAAATCTGGGTTTAGTGGCGCGTAAAATTTCAGCAAAAAATACTCGTATTGCTTTCCCCCTCTAGCCTCTGTGAAAAGGAGTCCCTCGAGTATTCTTACCCGCTGCGAGAAAATACCGTATATTCACGCCTCGCTTGAAGAAGTTTGTGAGAAAACGAAACTTCCTGTATGCTTCTTGGCAAAAAGAGTGGACCCAAATTTTGGACCCAAATTTTAGACCCAAATTCTGGACCCAAATTTTGGCTGCCCTAAAAACCCGGTTCAAAACAAATTTGGTGCCTCTCTCTTCCCCTCTCTCTGAGCAAACTTGTTTGAGCACCTTCGGTGCGTCTTGGGGGGTCGAGCTGAGGACCTATGGAACAAGGATACATGTTGTTGGGCGACAAGCCCTGAGTATTTGAGTCCACTTGCTCCAGGGCAAGGTTGGAAGGGGACGATTCGGAAACTTAAGGATTCGGAATTAGCAAATAACGCAGACAAATTCCTCCCTCCTCCCGCAGTCCCGAACTCGCTCCCCTCGATCGATTTTGCGTTAATCGCCCCGATGGCTTCACGTTTCTTACCGATGAAGAGAGTAAAGGTCCGAACGAGACCCCCCTCTGTCTCTCCTTTGAACACACGCCCCACAGCACGTTCGGTCCGAAAGAGGAGCAGATCCGGGCCCTGTTTGTGTCTATTGGGCTGACCGAGCCACTGCCGCCCTCCGACCACAACCTGTCGCGCTTCCTCGACTTCTTCAAGGCGCTGAGCGCTGCGATCATGGCGCTCACCCGGGGCGACGCTCTTCCCGAGGCTGATGAAGCCCACCTGCGCGCGGAGCTGGCGAGGCAGAGGGCCAAGGGCAAGTCGTCTGTCCCGCTGGACCGGCCCCCGTACCTGGGCAGCATCCCCGACAAACTCTGCGGCGTCCTGGCGGGGCTCGGCTCCTTTCAAAACTGCTCGGCGGTCCTTGATATGCACGGGATTCCGGGGTCGGAACGGCAGGTCAAAGTCCTGCTGGCCCTCGTGCGTGCCTCCGGCTCCGTCGACGGCGTCGCGCAGTCCGACCGGCAATACGGGCACAGGGCCTTCCAAAAGTGGCTGCAGACCGCGGCTCTGCAGCGGTACACAGGCACCGCCTTCGCCCGCGGCCCGGAGGTGGCGCGGGCGGTCAAGAACATGAAGCTGCCAGCCGACGTCGTGATGAGCCCGTCGCTCGCGACGGTGTTCGAGGCGTACAAGCACGTCTGCGACGTGCTGGCGGGCGCCGACCCGGGCGGCGTGCGCATCCTGCAGAAGAGCTCGCGGATTCAGCCCCCGGCGTCCTTCGCCGCCGTCGCCCTCGGCGACCGCGAGTACCTCCGCCTCCCCGCCGCGGGGCAGATCGACCCGCAGCACCGGCTCCTCCTCATGAACAGCAGGTAATACCCCCCCCCCCCCCCCCGGAGTCTTACACTCCCTGCGACCCTTTTTCCCTTTCCCCTATTTTATTTTTAGCCACATGCAATGTGTGAGGAAACTGAACCGCCAAGTAGGACTTCTGATCATGATTATTTGCCAAATTTGCCACCTGAAACCACGTCCAGGATTTGGGCTCAGGGTAGTGCGGTCAACGAAAACTCTAGTTTCCCTTTCTACTTTCTCCTACTCTCGCGGTGTACGGTTTTACACTTTCTTCGACGAAGACTTGATGCTAGCATCAAACATGCATGCGAGGCAGCGTTCTGCCTAAACATTAAACTAAGTTCCCCCCCCCCCCCCCCTTTTTTTTTTTAATAGTACATCTGTACTGACGGGAACATTTCCGGAACAACGGTTGCACATGAAAGAGAAAACGAAGCAACGAAAAAGTGCTAATACAGGAAAACCCCCCCCAGAGAGGTTTATACCCTGTACACGCGAAGAACAAGAAACTTTTGTATTATCATTTTCATCACCTTTGGTCAGTTGATGCTGATCGTCCGTTGCTTCGTTTATCAGTGCAAGCCAACTCCGGAAAAGTTCCGCATTGTAAACACGAAAGAGTTTCGAACTCGAGAACGCTGGCAGCGTGTTTGGGAGAAGATTAGCCTAACGAGCATATTCACTCACTATCATCCGCTAGCAAGCTAATCCTCCCCCGGCACGTACACAAATGGCACTTACTCGGACTGATATCGATAGCAATTCCTCTAGATTTCTTCTAAGCAAATGCAGTTTGCCAAGAACAAAAACCGATCGATGCAGCCTATCCTCACTCCCGTTAGATGAACAAAAACAGGTCTGAAGGAAGTTCGCACAAGCAAACCTGCTTTGCAGGAAATACTTAAGAGAAGACTGCCAGTTGCGAAATCTCAAAGGTGTATAGTGTGGTCCTCATGGGCGATGCTAAGTTCTGGTGAAGCAAAGTTCGGGCGAGGCAACGCTCCGGCGATGCTAAGTTCTGCGAAGCAAAGTTTGGCCTGTGATGGCAAGTTCTCCCGCCAGTAACCGGGGGGGAGACCCCTCCCGACTCCGTTTCCCGGGGTGACCCAAATACCGCGAGATACTGAGAAACTCCGCAAAACGCAAATTTCGGGCACATTGGACCCCGAAACGCAACAAACCTCGAAAACAAGCTTTGGCCGAAAAAGTGTGATGGGCGGGGTTCGAACCCGGGCCTACCGGCCTGAAGGCCGACGCCCGCTCACTCTGCTACCCCTTTGCATTTTGGCAGGGGGAAAAAAAGCTGGTAGCTTTGCACATCCCCAGCTCCAAAAAAACAATACACTTTTGAGTGCAGAGGAAAGTGGGGTTGGCTCGAATAGAGGCTATTCACATTGCATGTTCATAGGACCTCCAGTCTTGAATAAGCGTTACAAACCCATACACAGTCGACGAATGTACGAAGTTGCAGAGATCCTCGAAGAGCGGGGATTGCCCGGGTGCTTGCTTCAGGTCCGTTTTGCACGATTGTCTCTTGCGGGGTTGAACCACTCTTGTTTTGCCGCCAAGCCCTTTCACCACCGCTTGGTGCCATCAATCTGTTGTTTTGCGACACATAAAATTTGTTGCACGCACAAACTAACAACCTTACAACAGATTTACAGCTGGTGAAGCCGACTGCCCGCCCTAGTTATTTTGCCGTGGAAGTTCAGGTGAAGCACGCTTCACCTGGCTGCTTCACCTTGAGACTTTTTTTTTTTTAGAGTGAGAGAAGCTGCACATCACCAAATAGTTCTATAACTACTCACATTGTGACTTTTGTTTTCTGGATAGCTTACAGTGCGTCACCTGTGCTTCACCTGAATACATTCAGGCTCAAGACCCAAGGACAACATTGGGTGCCGTTCACCTTGCACCATCCGGCAAACCCGGTTTACCTGTGTTTGTTGCGGGTACTATACCCCTTTGTGATTTGCAAATTCGGGTGTTTCCTGCAAAGCAAGGCGCCAAAGCCTGGTGCTTATTCGAGGTGAAAATGAAAGGCGTTCACATCTCTAGGCTAGCTCAAGTGCCACCCCAAAACTGCGGTTTGTTACGTGTTGCTTCCTCCAAAGCTGAAGTTCTGAAGTGTCACCCGAAGCCGAAGTTTCTGTAGTGTGACGTCTCTGAAACTGCAGTTTGTGAAACAGCGCGTCTCCAAAACTGCAGTTTCCCAAGTATCACATCTCCAAAACCGTGGTTGATAAAGGGTCGCGTCTCCGAAACAGAAGTTTTTCATGAAGTACCTTAAGAGGGGGGGAAACAGCGATTTTCCTGCAATGTCACCTTTTTTGCGATAACCAGTAACCACCTTAGTGAGCATACTTGTTACAGCTAAAAAGGAACGTTGGCAGCGGTTTAACCTGAACGCGTACAGGTCAAATCGCACAAACAAGTGGGATAAACACGCAGTCGTTTTTCCCTCAGGTTTTATTGTCGCAAACGAATCCCCGTGTGCATAGGGCGGCGCGCACACGGAACCAAGCGCCCATGCGGGCCTCAAGCTCATCTGACAATCGATACATAAACTCACCAGCTTACCACACGAACGTATCAGGTTACCACACAACGCAAGCACACTCTCTCCGGTCGCTCCGGTCAGTTGACCTCCGCCGGGTTAAAAAAGTTTAAGCCTACTGTTTCCTTCCGCGTGGAGGCAGACGGAAGAAGGTCTCCGTAGGGGTGCCGACCCCAGCGAGTAAAAGGTTGCCTCTTCCGCGGCAGGCTTCATCTAGCAAGGTGGCCGGTGCTTCTCACCGGCCCCGACGCACGCCAGCGTCCTCCTCCAAACCCTCACTGTCTTCCTCTGTGTCTCTCCTCTCCCTCTTTTCTTACATCCACGGAAGCGAGGTTTGGCGGCAGGTTCTCCAAGAGAAGGGAAATAAACCCACTTATCTGTGGTTTCCCACTTTGGACCCGGTCGGTACCCTTCCAGAACCCTTCGAAAACTCGTTTTATGCGGCCAACAATGCTCAAAACCCATTTTTGAGTCCCAGAAGGCCTTTTTCATGCAGAATACCCCCCCCAAAAAGGCCTGTTTTTGGCCTCAGCATGCTTGTCTGCGCTCAGAAATGCTCGTCTGGACCCGCATCAAGGCCCTAGTTGGTCGCGGACCTGGAAAATACTCGAGGGGCTGCCTTGTGCTTACTTCGAAGGAGGCTAGAGGGGGAGAAACAACGCAACTCCAAAATGGGTCTTTTTTGTTGAACGCTTACGCCCGCCACTGAACCCATTGTTTCGTGTGGCCTACAGCACATTTACCTCCTTTGATCTTTTGCAGCTGGCAGCCTCCTCAAGTATTTCCTACAAAGCAGGTGCTTGTACAAAAACACGCACTAACCACGGGTACCCAGTGTGCCCAGAGTGCCTTAACTGTGGCGAGCAACGAACAGTTTTACCCAGCAAATCTACCCAAAAAAAACCTTATATTAGGGCGGAAGCAACCCGCACCACGTGAAGCACCGCAAATGTCGCGAAACCCAAGCACTACTCTACGAGAAAATACATAAAACCGCGGACAACAGACCGGTACGGGCTACAAGGCAACCCCTGCTCAACTTGTAGAACGTGGGGGGCCCAAGATTACACTCCACGAAGGAATGTACTTGGTGTCGGTCACAAACAGTCCCGGACATGGCTAGCCATAACCCAAAACGAAAGCATGCACTAAATATACAAACCGAAACCATACAGCCCTTTCTTGCTCTAAGAGAACCCATTCATGAACGGTCACACGGAGACCCTAAAACCCCGGTATTTCAAGCGAACTTTAACTCTAAAAAATGTATACGACTTGGTTGGTGATGTGCCTCTTTACCACCTCAGGACTTGTCGGGCTGTCTAAGAAGGACACAAACCAGGCCTCCGCACACCCCAGCCAGAACCCGCAAACCCTGTTCCACCCAAACCCACTGTACCTAAACCCGAAAACGGACACTCACCAACAGATTCGAATGTTCAAGCGTAGCGACGTGAAGAAGTTTAACGGAAAAGACCTCTTCACCAGCTGGGTCGATCGTGTCCGCGCAGAGCTGCATGTTGCCGCCGACCAGCGGACGATGTTTGCCGGCAAACGCGACAGGTACGCATCCTTACTTCCGAGGTTCAGGGTTTCCCACGAAAAAGAGCTGCGCCGTGCAAAGTCGAAGAAGGAGTTCAAAAGCGAAGCAACAAACCAACACGCAAGCGCAACCCGAAGGCAGCCAAGCAGACCTCCCAGGGCGGGGGGAACCTGCGGCGGTGGAGTAATGAAGCTCATCCGAGTGTCCGATGAAGCCCGTTGTCAATACCACCCAACGACTGTGACGCGCGTGCAAAATGTCGGACGCTAGCGTCTCCTGTCAAGAGCATGCGTGTTTCAGCCGTGTTGTAAAGGTGAGATGAGAGGCATCGGCTCACTCCGTCGGACCATGCCACGAGAGCTGCTGTGCCGGGTTTCAAAAATTCCGGCCAGGCCGGACCCCGTAATGAAGAGTACCGGGTGCTTAAAGGGCCGGGGCGAAAAACAACACCTGTGTTGCGGGTTTGGGGGATTATTCGGTTCGTCGAATACCATAAAAAAGTGGTGTTTTTACCCCCCCCCCCCCCCCCCCCCCCCAGGGGTGCATGGCCCTAAGCGGCCAGATTGCGGAGTCGTTGGCAGAATCTGACCTGACCCCCCCCCCCCGCCCCCCCCCCTATATACCAGACTCACACCGCAGTCCTGTCTGCAGACACTCAGGTTCCACGCTGATGATGGTCCGCCTTATGTGTCCGTGGCTTAAAGGACCGAAACACGGCGCAGACGGGACCAGTGCGGTGTTGAGCACATACCCATTCCAAGCACGTTCTTGCAAACCCCCCCCCTATATACAGGCTATTTTCACTGTGGAGGGGGGACGACTACCTGTCACTCTCTAAGGTGGTCACCACAGTGGGTGGTCAGAAAAAAAAATTTTTTTTTTGGCCCAAATACCCCAAAAACCACACTTTGAAAATTTTTTGTGGGCCCACTTTTGCCAGGGAATTTTGACCATTTCACCTTAGAGAATTCGACCACCCAGTCTCCGCAACTGCACTGTAGAAGGGGGGGGGGGGGGGGGTCCCTTGCGAAGTCGTTGGGGGCTCTCAGGGTAGTGTCAGCACTGCCCCCCCCTTTAATTCATGCATTCCAAGCACGTTCTTGCAATCCCCCCCCTTTAGTCTTCATGAAGTGATACGTGTTTCCTACCTACAGACACGAAAGCCATCATGCCGGTAGCGCGCCCGGAAACCTGATTTCTCGCACCCTGCACATCGTAAAAGAAAGAACGCCAACCCGCCTTGACTGTCGACCGACACAAAACACGGATCCTTAAAACTCTATAAACGTCTAAAGCGTCGGTCGCAAGACCTCCCAGACACGACCCAGACACATTAGGAAATGAGAGGCGCGCGCTCTGAACACACGTATGTCGAATAGTCGGCAACAGGCAGCAACGACACGCACATGCACTGCTGCTACTGCAAACAAGACATGCACGCAATGTACGATGCCATAAAAATAACCCCTTTTGACGATGGTCACCCCAGAGACTTGAAACCCCCAGATCGTCAAGCGAACGTTCAATCTCGAAACTAAACTCTCGAAACACAGCGAGTTAATCAGAGCGGTCCGGTTGCTCAACATCCAAGTACCTGCAGCGCAACTGACGAAACCACAATTATCGGTATGTACTTTGCCAACTAAGTGCGGCTGCAGCGGTATTGAAGAACGTGGGCAGTTGTCAGCTCCGGCATCCGGCACAAGGCTTCTATTTTCATCTTCATCTCATTCGAGAATGTGGAAAACTCTCCATGCGAAGAACGAAACAAAACAGCTGCTTTGCTGCTAACATCGAACTTAACAGCTGACAGTCCTGCTTATACATCAAACCACCCACTCCTTGCATTCCTTTGCTATCTTCTTTCCAATCTATCACCCCCTCTTTGCAGTCTGTGTACGCGGTGCTGTGCAGAGTACAGTCAGGCGAGGACGTGCCGGAGTCGGAGATGGTCGTGTCGGAAGGCGATGGTGGGGCCGTGCTGCCCGACCTGGACACGGACTACACGGGGCGGGTGGTGGCCGGGCAGCAGCCGCCGCACACCTTCATGCCGTGGGTGGGTCCCTACACGGAGGAGGTCGTCGGCATCGTCCGGACGGCGGCCCGGCTGCAGACCCGGTCCGCGTTCGGCCTCACGAAGCAGCAGGCGGGGACCCTGTACGACATCCTGCAAGCCCAAGGCGCCGCTCTCTCCTTCCAGCAGATGGAACAGCTCCTCGATCACGCCCGCACCGGCGCAGACGTGCCGCCGACGAACGTCGTCTCGTGGAAGGCGTTTGCCCTGTGGCTCCTCCGCATGCTCACCCTGCAGCCGGCGTCGTCGACCCGCGCATCCCTGCAGAGCAGGGCCACCGTAGCCTACGTCTTCGGCCTCCGAATCCGGCGAAGCGACGTGCTGCGGAACCCTGAGGCCGTCGCCCGCCTCGCCTTCGGCCGCCTGCTCAGCGCCGCCCGTGCCCAGGCGCCGCAGCCTATCGCGGCCGAAGAACTCGCGCAAGCCCTCGCGTCGCCCGTCAAGGAGCGGAAGCTGCACCGCATGCCGTACGTCGGCGCCGAGCCGCTGCCGGTCGCCGACGTGCGCAAGATCTACGGCGTCCTGCAGTACGAGCGCCAGTGGGTATGCCCTTTCCCCCTGGTCTTCCCTTGACACCGCAGCAGTCCTGTCTTGCAGACACTCAGGTTCCGCGCTGATGATGGTCCGCCTTATGTGTCCGTGGCTTAAAGGACCGAAACACGGCGCAGACGGGACCACTGCGGTGTTGAGCACATACCCATTCCAAGCACGTTCTTGCAATCCCCTCAGCAGCCAATGGCCTGATGGCTGAGTGCACACCTAAGCAGGGCTGCATCCTCGTGTTGTACCCGTGTTGTGTATAAGGCGTCATGGGGACCTGGTCAACCACCTCATCACCATAGGCGTAACCTTTCTCGACAAAGTGAAAAAAACTCAGGGCACTCGCCCTGATTGCGACTGCGACTCGCTAGGCAGCACTGACTTGTCTTCTTTGTACGGTGGGCAATCTGCGAAGTAAACTCCGCAACTTAGCGCGAGCTCAGTGGGCATGGGGTTGCCGTGTGCAGCACCAATGGTTGAAGTACCAAAAGGAAAAATAGTGCGAGGAAGTAATCCTGCGTGCTGAAGGCAGCAAGTCGCGTTACGCGAAGTACCCTACTGGAAGGGGAGCACCCCCCGACCGGTCGATTTGCCACTTTTGTGGCCCTCTATTACCAGGCGGTGCTGTCAGCACTTGTTCCGCGTCGCATCAAGTACATGATGCTGGCGGTTGGGGGATCGGTACAAGTAAAAGAAAAAAAGGAAGAAGGCCGCTCCTGGTCCAGGAACGTGACGGTCAACCCCAGCTTTTCTTGAGTCGGAGGCAGCACAGTGGTACAACCCCGGCCCTGTGGCTGACCGGCTCGGCGAGCTTGTGTTCAGCGCAAGCGCCATGCCCCAAGGTGCGCCACGCCTTGATGCTATAGTTTGGGAAATCGGTAGCCACTTGACCCGTAGGCCCGTGGCTCTGCAGTACCGCCGAACCTGTCCCCGACACACGCCACCACACTACAACCTCCTTTTTTGAGACTTCGCAACGGGCGGTCTCCTCAGGTATTTCCTTGAAGGAAGGCAGGTGCTTGTAAAAATAAACAAACAACCACAGATGGAGGACGTTGAAGTGCCCGGTATCCCTTGCAGCTCCGAACAGCTGAAGCGGGACGAGGACGAAGTTGTCCTGGAGCCTCTGGAGACGTTCAAGGCCTGGATCCGTGACGCCGTGAAGCTCCTGCACGACGAAGACGCCCCGCTGACGCTCGGCCTGCACGAAGACACGATTCTGTCCGCACTGCGCGCGTCGGAAGCCAGCTCGCGCGCGAACGCTTTCGGACGGGCGCCCGACGCGTATTTCGTGCAGTTGTACGACCTGATCCTGGAGTGCATACGCCGCCGGTCCGTCGACAAGCCGAAGGCGCGGGAGCTGGTGGCCATGCTGCACGACGCCGCACAGGGGGCGAAGCCAGACCGGACCGGCATGGCGCTCACCCGGGTCCTGCGGAACATGACGCAGGAGCCAGACTCCGGCATCCTCGACGAAGCCAACGCGAAGCTGACAACAATCGCGCGCGTGGCCCACCCGACCCCTGCCGCAGCCGCAGCAGCAGCGGAGGACCAAGACACTCCAGCCCCAGCCTCGGACAGCGATCACCTTGAGCTTGAGCGCCGCATCAAAGTGAACCTGGTCCGTTTGCTGCGCAGCTCCGTCGAAGCCCACATGTAGTCATGCAGCTTTTACGGTCTGGACCTGGAGTAGTTCCGTCGACGAAGGCGCGGTGGCCATGTTGTACAAGGGGCGCATCTGCAGCGGACCGGAGTGGCGCTCACCCTGGTCCTCCGGAACATGACGCAGGAGCCAGACTCCTTCCGGCATCCTCGAAGCCAACGCGAAGCTGTCAACTATCGCGCGCGTGGCCCACCCGACCCCTGCCGCAGCAGCAGCAGCAGCGGAGGACCAAGACACTCCAGCCCCAGCCTCGGACAGCGATCACCTTGAGCTTGAGCGCCGCATCAAAGTGAACCTGGTCCGTTTGCTGCGCAGCTCCGTCGAAGGTTGCGCGGGATCAATAGAGACTGCCGGGGTCGTACGTACTCCTACGTCAGAGGTGAAATTCTCAGATCGTAGGAAGAATTTTGTCTGTGTTCCAACACTTCTCGCGCTGCAGCAGTGTTTTGAGGCGAGTTTAACGCGAGCCCCGCTTTCTTCTCCGCGATCTATAATATATATATTATACTCCCCCAACGAGCCAGCTCACCTGATGGTGCTTGAGTCCTAGGTAGGATCTACCGCCGTGTGCTCGCTTTGCTTTGACTGAACGGCTTCCAGTACAGGCAGCAGAGGAACGGAGTGTGGCAGCGGTCGCAGCGTCTTCGCCTGTTAAAGAGAAGAAACAGTCCAGTAGGCTACGAACGAGGAAAGACGCTAAGCGGTGAGTAGACAACACACGTTCCTCAACTTGATGTCGATGCGGGATGCAAAAGCTGCAGGCGCGCCCCCACCTGCGAGTAGTCGCCGAGTGGCTAGAATGGCAATGGCGGTGGCCGCAGTGCTCTGCTCGGACGGAGTTCACGCTTGGCGCTCGCTTGGTTGACTCCACCTGTCGCCTGTCCTGTCAGAGCACACGTGTGACTGGAATGCAACCAGTCTGCGCGCGCTCTCTCTGACGGAGTTGAGGCTGATGTTGGTCTGGTTGCAGGCGCACGCTTGGTTGATGACACCAACTGTAGATAGCCACAGGAACTCTTTCGGTGCATCGCGACACGGACCTGGGTTTAAACGTACCGACGGGGTAGAGCACCCCACCCGAGATAGCCACCGCGTGTGTGTCCAGGCTGTCCCGTGAGAGGTCACCAGAATCTCAACCCCGCCCCGCCTACACGCGAAGAACCCCGGTAGGTGTTCGTTAGGCCTCCCCCTGGTGGGGTCTCCTCGGTGAATCGCAACACCAAACCTTGCGAGAGCGTCTTGTAGTAGACATCGTGGGAACGGGGACGCCCTGGCCTCGCAGCAGGGCGCACGCTTGGCCCCTGTTGACACCATTGGTGGACCGCCAGAGCTCATGTGTGCACGCTGTGTCACGCCTTTGCTGATCTTGGTTTGGTTGCAGGCGCATGCTTGACTACTGCAGGCAGAGATGTGCGACTGGAATGCAATGCAGTCGGCCGCGATCCTCCGCATCGCCGTGCATGCTGTCGCACCTTTGCTCGGACGGAGTTCACGTTGATCCTGGTCTCGTAGCAGGCGCATGCTTGGTTTCTGTTCTGACACCATCTGTGGACCGCCAGAGCTGACGTGTGAATGCATATTATCAGTCGGCCGCGATACTCTGCATCACTTGTGCGCGCGGGCACCCTTTTGCTCGGACGAAGTTCCACTTTATCCTGGTAGCAGGCGCAAGCTTGGCTCCTGTTCTGACTGAATCTGTTGAACGTCAGAGCTCACGTGTGACTAGAATACTATCAGCCTGTGCACGCTGTGCCACACCATTGCTGATCTTGGTTTGGTTGCAGGCGCAAGGTTGGTTCTTTTCTTCTGACTGAATCTGTTGTCACAGCTCACGTGACTAGTGCTATCAGCCTGTGCACGCTGTGTCACACCATTGCTGATCTTGGTTGCAGGCGCACGCTTGTCTACTATAGTCGGGGAGACGTGTGACTAGAATGAAATCAGCCTGTGCACGCTGTGCCATACCATTGCTGGTCTTGGGTTGGTTGCAGGCGCACGCTTGTCTACTACAGTCTGGAGACGTGTGACTAGAATGCAGTCAGGTACTACTGCCAGAAACGCGTGACTAGATTACAATCAGTCTGCTGCGATTCTCTGCATTGCCGTGCTCTGCATCGGTGTGCACGCGGTCTTCCCATTGCTCGGAAGATACAGCGAGCGCAGCGCGAGTTTCTCCTTCTTCTTCTTCTTCTTCCTCTTCATTCTTCTTCTTCTTCCCGCGTCCAGGCATCTCAGCCGACGCACCATCAGTCACTGACGCCTGCAATCAATTCACAACGCAAGAGTCCATCTCAATCATCCACAGACTTCATTGCAGCCCTCCGCCCCTCTTTCTCGCCCCCCTTTCGGTCATGCGTTCCGTCAGAAGCCCGACAATTGTGGATACCAAGGTGTCTGAGCACACCGCGCGTTGGCACTTTTCTTTTTGTATGCCCCGTCCTCCCAACGGCCCTTTTTCACTTCCGCCTTTTTTCGAACGCTTTTATTCGCTTGCTGCAGATTGCCTGCGCACGTCGTACAAGGGTCGGTTCCAGTGGCCCGCACGTCGTACAAGAGTCGGTTCCAGTGGCCCGCACGTCGTACAAGGGCCGGTTCCAGTGGCCCGCACGTCGTACAAGAGTCGGTTCCAGTGGCCCGCACGTCGTACAAGGGTCGGTTCCAGTGGCCCGCACGTCGTACAAGGGTCGGTTCCAGTGGCCCGCACGTCGTACAAGGGTCGGTTCCAGTGGCCCGCACGTTCGCGCACACGACTGCATTTCACTATCGGAGGGGCATCGCTTCCAGGAGGTGTTGCACTTCCTGTTGAAGTGGATGACGAAACCATCCCCTCGAGAAGAAGAAGCAGGTGTTGCACTTCCTTTTGAAGTGGATGAAGACATCTCTCCCCGAGAAGAAGAAGAAGAACAAGAAGAAGATAAAAGAAAAAGGCCGCCTCTGGGTCCTCAACCACAGCTTGCAAAGCTTGAGTCGGAGGCAGCACGGTGCTACAACCCCGTCCGCTCTGTCCTGTGGCTGACCGTCTCGACGAGCTTATGTTCAGCGCAAGCGCCAAGCCCCAGGGTGCGCGACGCCTTGATGCTTTAGTTTGGGAAATCGGTAGCCACTCAGCAGCTCTGCAGTACCGTCGAACGCGTGAAGCTTGGCACCCGTGTAGCAGGCTTCCCCCAGCACACTCGTGCTCGCACTATGAAGGGGAGGTGTCGCTGCTCACCTGCCAGATGTCCTACCGAACAAACTCGCAGAGAGAAAAAAAGAGGGGGGAAAAAAGAGAGGAAAAAAAGGGGGAAAAAAAAGAGAGAGAAAAAGAAGGAAGAATTAACCCGCAATCCACAAACGTCTGCTTGATCTGAAGGCTTTGCTCGCCAGGTATAAGGTAGTGCCCACCTAGAACGCGTATACACAAGCAGAAAAGGTCGCAAAACACCAAGCTGATAGTCCCTTGGGATCGACGGTCACACGAAGAAGAACACCCACGCACACATACACAAACACACACCCACACACACACACACACACACACACACACACACATAGCCATTCGGCATAACAGAATGATGGCACTTTACGGCGTGCTTACGGTGGGGGTCTTCCTCCTCGCCGGGTCTGCGGAGGGGAAGTGCACGCTTTGCGAGACGGAGTGCGAGCTGCCGTTCGACGGGAACAAGATGGAGATATCGGTCTTCAAGACGGTGATCCCGCTGTTCGCGTACGACTGCCTCTTCCTGCAGAAGGTCAACGTGCGCTACCCGGGCTTGAACATCCGCGAGGTGACCATCGACGACATCGTCAACGGGGCGCACGAGGACAGGTGGTTCCCAGTGGTGAGCGATGCTTTGGCCGGGGAGGACCCGAACTTGGAAGTCATGGACTTGGACCACCCGTGGACGAGGGCCCTTTCGCACAGGCTCATGCGTCTGCCGCCTACCATCATCAACGGTTTGCGGCCGAAGTTTGTGAACAAGGCGTCCGACGGCGGCATCCTGTCGTTTCCCCGGTTGTCCAACATGATCGTCCCGTATTTCAGAGCCGACATGTTCGAAACGCACGGCGTGGAGTACAAGACCGACTCCTGGGCGTCGTGGACGGCGAGCCTGAAGGCGCTGCAGCAAAAAGTTCGCAGCTCCGCGGCGGGGCCGGCGGACTTCCTCGCGCTGCACTTCCGCGTCGACGGCGACACGCGGCAGAAGACCGGGCTCATGGCCGGCTTCTTCAGCGGCAACGACGCGGGGTCGCTCGTCGACGAAAACGGTACAGTCACCGCCAACAACCCGCGGGCCCTCGAGACGCTCGAAATGATGCTCGACTGGTGTGGGGTTTTTCGCTCTTCGTACTATCTACCGAGAACTGCTTTCAAGGAAGGAGACGTAGGAACAACGTCTTCGTAACTGACACTAGCGCAAGGGAATGTTGAGTGGCTGCCTTAACCCGGGAAAACTTATCTTTTCTTCGACATAAGCGCCAGCTTGGAAGGAAATGCTCGACCAAAGCTGCCAGACAAAGAACTACAGAGATCCCAAGTGCTAGAACTACCGAACCACGTGTTGAACGGACGTGAGGTCATGCGGGTCTACCCCTTCACGACAAAACACACGAACACAACAGGCCAAAAGTCCTGAGTGAGAAAACAAGACACGGTGGTGTAAGCGAAGAACAAATCAGATTGTGCTTGTATTGTATTTGCACCTTTACCTCTATGTTTCATCCCTTCCATTCGGAGTCAAAGCAGCTACGTCGAGTATTCTGGTGTTAACAATGCACTGTTGGCACATTAGTGACTGGCAGTATTTTCACCCCCCTCTAGCCTCCTTCGAAAGCAGAATGACCCTACCCAATCCCATACCCCCCCTAAACGTGTTCGGGGACCTAACAAGGGTTCATAACGACAGAGTTCCATGTGTGAAGGCCTCCCCAGTGATACCCACGAAAACAGATTACGAGGTACCCCAGTAGAAGCAAGAGCTGAAATGGGTGAGATTTCGGTTTCAAAACAGGGGCTTTTGGAAATCTCCGGCGACGCTAGCATGAAACATACACGAAAGGCAAGATTACTGCCCGAACACTCAACCAAAGACCTTTTACACCGACGCGTACACGGTGGCAGACCCGATGCAGCTGCTGAAGGACGGTGTCGTGGCGGTGGCGTTCCTGCCCCTGAGCAGGAACTTGGAGCTGCGGCGAGACTGGGCGAACAAGATCGAGACGTCGCCGATGCCGGGGTCCGCGGGGCGCGGCATCCAGGAAGGGACCGGGGTGCCATGCGTGAAGGCCCCCCTAGTGACAACCCCACAAAAAACTCCTTACAACCCCGGATCCCTAAGCGAACTTGCACTCTAAAAACAAGTTACGAGGCACCAGTAGAAAAAAGAGTTCAGAGGGGCGATGTTTTAGTTTCAAAACAAGGGGGTTTTGGAAATCTCCATGAGTGCGGATACCCCGACAGCAAAAGAACAGAATACGAGACTCTGCATTCCCGCGAGGAAGACTTGATGCTAGCATGAAACATACACGAAAGGCAAGATTACTGGCCGAACACTCAACCAAAGACCTTTTCCTCCCGCAGGCAAGCAACGATCCTGAGCACCGACGCGTACACGGTGGCAGACCCGATGCAGCTGCTGAAGGACGGTGTCGTGGCGGTGGCGTTCCTGCCCCTGAGCAGGAACTTGGAGCTGCGGCGAGACTGGGCGAACAAGATCGAGATGTCGCCGATGCCGGGGGTCACGGGGCGCGGCATCCAGGACGGGACCGAGGTGGCGGTCAGCCAGCACACCCGGCTGAAGAACCTGTCCATCGAAATCACGGAGCAGGTGGCTCGGTCGCATCTCATGTGGACCTACGACACCCGGAACCCGGAGGCCCAGGAAAACACGATGGAGGCCACCTTCCAAAACCAAACGGGTTATATCTACTTCTGCATTCGCGACCCGCTGCTCTGCATCGGCCGCTTGAATTTCGCAGGCCCGTTTTGGGACGAGCCTTACGTGTCGAGGGCCCACGGGTGCAAGGAGTCCTTCGACCGGTGCGAGAGCAGAATCGCCAGCGCGTGGGAGAAGCTGTTCGATCGCAGGGCCCCGCCCGCCGAAGTGCTCGCCAGCATCGAGTCGAACATCAACATCCTCCTCGGCAACTGGGCCCCGTCCGCCGACGGCGGCGGGACGGCCCTCACGACCGAGCGGATTGCGCTGATCGTCACCGTCGTCCTGTGCAGCATAGTGCTGGTGGCCCTCTGCGCCATCATGTACAACAAGATCTCCGGCCTCCGCAAGACGAAGGGCTGCACGATCCCGATCTCCGCGTTCCTCGGCGCGTCGGTGCTGGTGCTCTTCTGCGTGATCCAGGTGGTCGCCATCACCGAGTGGAACCGCGCGCTGCGCGAGGTCTCCGAAGACCTGGGCTCCAGCCTGCAGATGGAGAGCCTCGCAACCATCCAGCTCCGCGTCTACGCTGAGGCGCAGCTGCGCGTGCAGGACCCGCTGTTGACCTTCTCGCAGATGAGCACGTACGTGAAGGCGACGTTCACCGGCTTCATCCCGGACATGGACCTCGACACGCGTTCTTTCCTGCTCCTCATCGACCTCACCGACTCCTCGGCGCCGCAGGTCATCGTCTCTTCAGACAGTGTCCGGCAGGTTGAAAATGTCGTGCTGACCCAGCCTTACTCTGAAGACGTGTCGCCGTGGGTGAAGGCCGCGCTGGCGGCCGGCGGCGCGGGAGCGTTGAGCGGCGTCGTCGACACGACGCAGATCTTCAAAGTCGAGATCGGCGGCGACGTGGTGCTGATCAACTTCCAGGCGGTGTGGGCGGGTGACGGGGCGCGGAACATCTCGTTCTTGGTCGTGTACTTCGTCCCGGAGGTCGTCATCTTCGAGGAGGCCAACGAGTCTCTCGAGAGGGCCATCGACATCTCGTTCCTGCTGACGGTGGTGGGTGTCATGGCCCTCGTGATCCTCGCGACGTTTATCACGCTGCCTTTGATCTCCCTCGCGAACGACATGGAGGAGGTCCGTGCGATGCGCATCGACGACATCCGGCTGAAGACGCCCAGTCTGCTGACGGAGCTGGGATCCCTCACCGTCGGCTTCAACGCCATGCGCGACATGCTCATCGAGTTCAAGTCCTTCATGCCGAAAACCCTCTTCAGCAACGACGAAAACGAGTTCACGGACCACTCCGATGAGAACACCTCCCGGGAGTCGTACGACCAGAGCGTGCCTTCCGAGAGCGGGAACCACACCAACACGCCGTCCGCCGGGCGCACGTCGCAGAGCTCGCACCTGGTCCAAAGGCGGAAGGGGCCGCAGATGCAGGTGGGGCTCGGGGCGATCAGTCAAGTCAGGGGCACGCTGCTGGTCGTCAGCCTGCTCGACGGCGGCGCGGACATCGAAGGGTTCGAGACGTTTCTGTCGGTGATCGAGAAGTGCATCACCGGCGGCGGCGTCCTGCACTCGTTCAACACGATGAAGCCGGGCGAGTTGGTCGTCAGCTACGGCGTCGCCGGGCAGAACACCAGTGCGCGGGTCTCATCCGAGAAGGCCGCCAACGCAGCCCTCGAAATCGTGCACATAGCGCGTGACGTCACCGCCGCCTTCGCGGCCCTGACCATCAGGGTCAACGCCGGGAACATCGGGAACAAGAAGACGCGAGGCTTCGCGCTCTTCGGCTCGAACATGCTGCACGTGCCCAGCTTCGTGGAGTCGTCGTACAACCTCGCCTCGACCCTCGATCGGTCGGTAATCGTCTGCAACTCCGAGTTCACAAAGCTACCCGGGTACGACTTCCGCATCGTCGACGCACTGAACCCCCGCGGCAACCAACTCCCCGTGCAAGAGCTGGTTGGCCGCTCTGCGATCGAAGCCCAGGAGTGGATGTACCAGCTGCAGGCGATGGAACTCAACCAGCCGACCGAGGCGTACCACGCGTTCCTGACCGACTACATGAAGTACAAAGCCACGGTACCGGCCGACCTAGAGGAGCTTCTCGCTGCATCGGCCGAAGAGCCGGAGTCGAACGTGATCCGGAGCCTCCGGGACCTCCTCGACAGCACCCGCATGCTTCCCGATCTGCCCCTCAGCTCCCTCATCGACCGGTACTGCGACTCGGGCTGCGCCGGCAGCGACGGCCCGCACGGGCACGAGACCGCCCGGGACTGAAGGAACTGAGAAACGCAAAGGACGTCCAAAGAAGTGTGCGAGTAACGACAAAGAAAAGAAAAAAATTGTACGTCCCACGGGATCGTCGGAAACACAAAAAAGACAGGCGCTTCGTTTTGTTTGTGCGTGCCGGTAGATCGTTTTCCCACGTTTGTATTTACCCTGTGTGTATTCAGGTAAGGAATTCTGATCAACCACCAAAACACGCTGCCTACGTCTTTTTAGCCTGCACAATACATTGAAGGACAACCCACAATATTGTTAGTACTAAAAAAAGCACAGCTGCATGCAAAGACCCACCCGACCGACGAACTGGCAGGCCCACTACTCCCAGGGGACGATTTCACCTCAGAGAGAATCCGGCCACCCAGCCTCGGGTCCACAAAAGGCGGTATGTTAAGTGCAGGCCATCGAGAAGGCTGTTTTGACCGATGTTTACCGATTCGGGTCCATATGAAGCATTGCAGTCATTTTGGCACCTCGAAAATTGAAAACCAGTGACGCATCCGACCAAAGACGCCCACGGGCTGGTGAACGCTAACCCGGGTTCTACGCGCTGAACTTAGGCACAGGGCATATCACTCAGTGCAAAAGAAAGCAACAGCTATGCTCCGAGTGAACAGGGCAGTGCCAAGCCTAAGCCGGTGTTCTACGGATGTCCGGAACGTGGCGGAAGCCGCTTGGGGACTCAACTGGTGTCGCCCGGGGCCCGGGGATCGACCCCGGATTCACGTGAACCTGCTCACCACCCCCCCCCCCCCCCCTTTTTTTAACTTACGAAGGAAGGATGCGACGAACAATGAAACCAGAAAGTTGTGATAGCACCGGAACAGGACCGAAAGTCCCCGTCCAAAGGACCCACTGATGAGCTCTAACTCTGGATTGGTCTGCGTTCACGAGCGAAACCCGAGACGAAGAACGAGGTGCACACAACACCGCGGTGAAAAAGAATAAAGAGGACTAGTCCCTCAAGGTTTCATACCCTACCTGCGGAGTCTTACACTCCCCATGATCCCTTTCCCCTTTTCCTTTTTCCCTTTTCTATTTTACACTCTCTACGAAGAAGACTTGATGCTAGCATCAAACATGCATGAGAGGCAGTGTCCTGCCTAAACATTAAACTAAGTTTTCCCCCCTACGCATACATCCGATCCGACTCGTATGCGAGAATGATTTCTCGCATTCTCGCATGAAATTCTCGCGTATTCTCGCATGCGAGAATGATACGAGTGAAATGCGAGAATGTGTAAACCACTGAAGAACCATGTATTTGACCCGTATTCGAGGCACCGACAGGAATACCAAGTGAAGGTAGCAAAATAACGAAATAAGGCTACGCCAACTGCAACTTTGCAGCTGGCATTGTGCCTTGCTTTCAGGACACAAATACGCCGCCGACAACAACTCTGGCTGCTCCACAGTATTGCTTTCAATGCTTGAATAGTGGTCGAAAACACGCTTCACAACAAGTGCTCCGCAAGCCACTGTGTCTGCAACTTCTCCTGCTGCGGCTTCTTGTGTTTTCTTCTACGATTTCCTCTGCCACAGCTCGTTTCGTGAGCTGTCGGCTAACGTTCAGTTGCTGCTGCCACCCATCGGGGCCGCCTTTGCAGGTGCATTATTAGGTTGCAGGTTCTCTGGATGGCAACCGTTCACAGGTACCTTGGAATCCAGCGAGCTCAGCGACAGCGAGTCAAGGAAGCCTAGTCCACAAATAACGCTAAAAGCACTAGCAAATTCGGTTCCCAAGTTCACAAACAGCTTTGAAAGCCTGCATCCACGAACAGACGAAACGAACTGTGGCAGTGAAGGCAGAGGAGGAAAGAAAAGTTTACTACACAGAGGAAGCAGCAGTTGGTGAAGTTGGGAGGCCCAGTGGCGGCAAATACCGCCGCGGAAGCCTCGGAGACGACCTAAAAAAAAACGTTGATTCCTGCCTGTTTCTCATGTGTTCAAGCATCCCGTACAGTGAGTTATCTCATCCTCGCATATTCTCGCACGTGCGAGAATATGCGAGAATCATGCGAGAATTGCGAGAATATGCGAGAATTTTGCGAGAATCGGGGCCGCGACCCCCCAATACGAGAATATGCGAGAATACGAGTCGGATCGGATGTATGCCTAGGGCTGTTGTGGCTGCGTACGCGTACGCACCAGTTTTTCGAAAATCGGCGTACCCAAAGCCGTACCATGCGGTAGGGGTTCAGCACGTCTACCTTCTGACGTTACTACCCTACGTTTCCCGAGCAAGAACAAAGAACCCCCACGAGGAAGTTCACTACGATTCCTCACTCCCCGTCATCAATGAGACTTGCCCGACAAGGCAGTTGCCAGCCAGCTTCTGAAGTACTGACCTCTCGCTCCCTAAATGTTACCACCACATGGCGACAGCGTCCCCTCCGTGCAGAACTTGCACTGACTTCCTTCAGACCCTTCCCAGGTCTTCCGCGAGTGACCCCGCTCGTTCTTCGGCCTCTTTGCTGTTTTTGGCTACCTTTGCGACGGCCTTTGGAGCTGGCTTTGCGAGCATGTTTCTTCCTGTTGGGTATACGTTTACTCCTGTACCCACTTGGTTGAGTACTGCCGGTGACTACGTATACGTGCGTACGCGTACGCCAAAAAAAGAATCGGCGTACGCGTATGCGTACGCGTATACGTACGGCCGTACGCTGACAGCTTTGCCCCCCCCCCCCCCTAGGGCTATGTAGGATGGAAACGTTGGAAACGTTTCCGTTTCCGTTTCCGTTTCCGTTTCCTTCTTTTTGGCGGTGGATGGAAACGCCGTTTCTTTTCAAAAGAAACGGCTGGTATGCCACTAGTATACTGGCTGAAGGTCCGACCGGAAATGTGTTCCGAACGGCGGACCCCGCAATCCAGTGGGAAACCATGGACAAGGAGGCTCCGAAAAGGAGGGAGAAAAGAAGCATAAGAGTTGCGACCGCGTGGAGCAGACGCAACCACACGCATCCACTTTGAGGCAGCTCTTTACACCAATGGCTGTGGCGACGATGCTCTGTTATGCGAGGCCGTTGGCCAACGCGCTGAAGACGATCGGGAAAGCACATCCGCTTGACTCTACAGATACGATCGTTCAGCGCCACAGGCTACAAGACCGGGGGTTTTCGGCGGCGTAAGACAAAGAGGGAGTGCAATCAGCATCAGGAGGTGAGAAGGGCACACGTATGCCGGGGCAATGTTGAACCCGCCAGAAAAGCGATGGCCACGCAGTAACGTGTGCGTTAAACATCGCTTGCCACAGTGCACCTTGCATACGATGACGGGTAGCAACCGTCACCGGAAGGAGCGCCATCGGGCGGTGTTGTCGGAGCATAGACAACGACGGCAGAAAGAACCACCAACAATGCAGAAGAGGACGGCAGATTCAAAAAGCCCCACTCACATGAGAACGTGGGTTGGAAGCAGCAGAAGACGAAGTGGTAGGCACAGAGTGGAATCTGGTGTCAGAAGACATCCACACGAGACGACATTCTGCATCACTAGCTTGTGGTTACCAATTTGCTCGTGCCAGATCGCCGACGAAAGAAATGCGTAGTTTTGTTTGTGAAAGCGGTGAGCACCGGCGACTGCTCTGCACAAACGAGACCGCGACGACACACAAGAAGGGGCCGAGCCAAGACGAAGAACAGCCCAGGAAGGGCCCTGAAGAGTCAGAGAGCCCGCGCCAGAAGACGGAGAAAGAGAAGTGCCCGCTGGTAGATCAAAAGAAGAAGGTGATCCCGCCCTCTGAAAGGAAAGCCAAAATTTGGCTGGAAACGGACACCCGACGGACACACAGAAGGACCCGCGAAGTGGTATCCTATAGGACTCCTCAGCATGAGGAGCCTTCCGGCGTTTCTTTTAAAAGAAACGGAAACGTTTCCGTTTCCGTTTCCGTTTCCTTATTTCGAAAAAACTAAAAGAAACGGCGTTTCCATCCAACTTAGCCCTAGGGGCGCGACTCCTGGTAGAAACCCTGTGTATTTTATAGAATCCCGGGGTGGTTTTGCATCCGCAGCAGCTCTCTGATGGAGTATGACCCCAAAATTGGTGAGAATGGCGCCCGGAATGACCAGCGAATGCAAAAAAGAGCAAAAAAATAGGCATATTGGGTGCTCCCTGAAACCGGGCAGAAATGGCCTATTTTCAGGCTGAGCAGCCCGGAACCGTGTTAAAGTGCACGAAACCACAGAAAAAAAACCCAGAATGTGTTCCCGGGCCCTCGCGTGTGGTCTTCGGTGGCCAGCGACCCTGTTCTGAGGTCGGTGACGACCTGGAAGATGCCCGGTACGTGCCCGGCACAAGCCCAGTACAAGCCCAGTACAGCCCGGTACGTGCCCAGTACAGCCGGTATGTGCCTTGGCACGTTCCGGATCTTCTCCGACCTCAAAACAGGGTGGCTGGCCACCTGGGACCACTTTCAAGGGCCCTACAAAACATTTTGTGGAATTTTGCTGCGGTTTCGTGCACTTTGTCACGGCACAGCAGCTCAGCATAAAAATATGCCGTTTCTTGCTGGGTTCCGGGGTGCTTGGCAGGACATAAAGATGCCTCGGATTACCATCTTCTATCCGAGACGTGACAAAGTGCACGAAACCACACCAAAATTCCACAAAATGTTTTGTAGGGCCCTCGCACGTGGTCCTAAGTGGCCAGCCGCCCTGTTTTGAGGTCGGACAAGGTCCGGAACGTGCCAGGGCACTTACCGGCTGTACTGGGCACGTACCGGGCTGTACTGGGCTTGTACCGGGCACGTACCGAGCACGTTCCGGGTCTTCTCTGACCTCAGAACAGGGTCGCTGGGCACCGATGACCACACGCGAGGGCCCGGGAACACATTCTGGGTTTTTTTTCTGTGGTTTCGTGCACTTTAACACGGTTCCGGGCTGCTCAGCCTGAAAATAGGCCATTTCTGCCCGGTTTCAGGGAGCGCCCAATATGCCTATTCTTTGCTCTTTTTTGCATTCGCTGGTCATTCCAGGCGCCATTCTCACCAATTTTGGGGTCATACTCCATCAGAGAGCTACTGCGGATTCAAAACCACCCCGGGATTCCCTAAAAGCACGGAAAAACAGCGCCAATAATAAAATACACATTTGGCCCCACGTAAAAAGGCCTGAGTCGCGCTCCCTACCCCCCCCCCCCCTTTTTCTTCCTACTGGTCCTGCTGTGACGAGCTACGAACAGCCGCCTGACAAACCAGACTCACACCGCAGTCCTGTCTATGTGTCCGTGGCTGAAAGGACCGAATCACGGCGCAGACGGGACCAGTGCGGTGTTGAGCAAATATCCTTTCCAAGCGCGTTCTTGCATACCCAATCCCCCCTTTTCTTCTGCAACTGACTGCGCAGGCACACCTTCTCCCCTATGACGAATTTTCCTGCGCCCTCTGTGGCGTGGATGATACGAGCGACCAACAGCCGTCTGAAAAACCAGATTCATACCGCTGTCCTGTTCGCAAGCACTCAGCTTCCCGCTGATGGTCCGCCATCTGTGTCCGTGGCTTAAATGACCAAGACACGGCAGATGTTGAGCATATATACCATTCCAGGCGCGACCATGCAGCCCCTCCCACGAATGCGACTCATAATAAATACACCCCGGAATATGTTGCTTTAACAATCAACAACGCGAAGGTAGAAACGCTCAAGAGCCACCGCTCCTCCACCTTCCAGCAAAAAAAAAAGAGGAAAAGACCGCAAAACAATGAAAACAAAGCGAAGGTAGTGAACACCCCGTCAAACAAGTTGGCTGCCGTGAGCAAACTATCAACCTATCAACCATTGGGTCCACAAAGGTCCGACCACTTTCATGCAGACCTGAGCCCGCTTGGACTTACACGCGCTTTGATTATTAGCACACCCACTTTTCGGGTGTGACTCGGGCTCACCTCTATACTTCCAGGTTCGGAGGCTGGACCTCACCGTGCAGGGTTTGAGCTTCATATTGCAGTTTGAACCAAGGTCAAAACCTGCTAGCCGAGAGGCGGTCCTCTTCGGCCTTTCTCGACTTGCGCGGGACGAAGGCAAGCTCACGGGTAGCCAACCCCCCTTGATTAAGATGGATAAGGATCGAGAATGCAAATCCATCGTAAACCTCCCGTGTTTAAGATGGATACCGCACCCAAGGATCCGGACGGTCTCCCACAATCAGCCTCATCTTTGTGGCTTTGTTCTCCTGAGGTTGTTTCTGATTCGCCTCCTTATCACGTGACTGAAATCGTAGAAGAGACGATTTCGGTAATGGTGTGGACCTTCGTAGTGTGGACCTTCGTACTGCTACTCAAGCGCACTGATTCAGCTATGACAGAGTGGTTCCGAGTCCTGATTCGTTCCTCTGCGAGCTGAGCCACGTTTCTCTGCTGTGCAGTGACAGGCAAACCGAATCAGATGTGTTCTTAACCATGGTTTAAGTGCGCAAAAATGGTGTTCAGCCGAAGCTGGTCAAGCTTTGACGCCGCCCACGTGGTGTTTGATTGCTGGCGGACCTTGCTCGGATTGTTGAACGCTTACGCTTGCCGCTACCGAGATTCGCCTGTGTTTCGCGTGGGCGACAGCGCATCTGCTCCCCTCCGCCCCGGTACGGTAGGACCTGGCCAGAGTCTCTGAAGCCAAGGCCCAGATCCTGTAATCCACGGACAGTGGATGAGGCTGGATTGTTGTGGCAAAACCTTGTGTCTTTTTGGTAAATGGCCACCAATTTCTTTCCGGAAAAAAATTGGGTTTTTTAAATCAGTATAATTCGTTGTCATTTACCTCCCCCCTGAGGCCTAAATTTTGGCCGAGGGGGGTAATTTCCAGGGGGGGGGGGGTAAAGGAGGCCCCAGGGGGGGGGTAAAGAACACTGTCCTGGGGCCCCTGCAGGGTTCCTTTATGATCGCCACCTCTAACCAGGGAGACTACCTGGGGGGCCGGACAGTGTGAAGCTAGGGGCATAAAAGTGGATGCTGGGCCATGGCAAGACCCTGAATCCTTCTGCTACTTCTGCCTGCTCAGCACTCTAGCTTTTCCTTTTGCATCAGAACAGCGGCGGTGGAACTCCTCAGCGGCTGTGGAACTCCTGTGAAAGAGCCCCGGACCCCTTGTGAACACTGCAGACCCCATTTCACAGACAGTTCCGTGACCGTTCCAGGTGGGGGGGGGGGGGGGGGGGGGGGGTGGTTTTTTTTTTTTTTTTTTTATTTTTGTTTGTATGAGCAGTGTTCCCGCTGAGGCCGATGGCCCGGTCTTTTGTATTTGTCATACATCCGACATGTTTTCAAAATTGCCACCCGCCCCCCGTGTTTAAGATGGATGAAATCGCAGGGGAGATGATTCCCTTTCTGCTCATTCGTGTCATCCACTTCGTCTGTCGTACGGTTACATCATGCACTGCTGTGTGACCCCGGTATACATATGCGGGCAAGAGAGCAAGCTTGACATTCAAGACGTACGAAAACCTAGACACTATAGCTCAAAGCGTCTTCAGAATAACACGAAACGTGTCTTAGGCAAAAAATCCGTTTTTCACACTTCATTTTCGAACAAGATTGGATGCCCATCATCAAAATACATGCACGAAAGGCAAGGTTCTGCACGGTGAGGTCTGTCCTCAGAAGCTGGAGTTAAGGAGGGTATGCCCGAGTCACACCCGAAAAGTGGGTGTGCGAACAACCAAAACGCGTGTAAATACACACACGAAGAGCGGGTGCGACACCAGCTTTTTTGACTCCAGCTGTAGCTCCATGTGAGGCTGGACTCCCCCGTGTGCCTGAGTATCAGTCCTCCCGCCCCTCCAATCCACCATAGAACGACTGAAGAAAAACTCTGCCGTCGACAGGAAAAAATAAACGAGGAAAAAAAAGAAGCGAAAGGTAGCTAACGCAAGCAACCCCTCAATGGACCCGCCTTTGGGTGGCTGGTCTGACGCCTGCTGTCGTCTGGGAGGGGGGTGGAGGAGAACAGTGCTCTCGCTAAGGGAAAGATCGGCCTTTTTTAGGACGCCAAAACATATTTTCGAAAAAAACACCCGGCAAAAAAAGGCCGGCCTTTTTTTTCGCGCACCAAAAAGACCGGCTGGTGCAGTGGGTCGTGGTAGCGCAGTGGGCAATTGCAAAGACAGTTCAACAGGAAAGAGGGACCCTCGTGCACAAATTGCCTGGACAAAAGCGCAGTTGTCAGGATAATGAGGACGGAGCGCAGAAAAAGCTGCGAGACGACTGTTTGACGCAGTTCCCGTCCAGAGACGATTGACAGCCCTCTTGCTGGTGGATGCTGCAGGCCTTCAGTGAATGCCAAGTTCAAACTGGCCGCTAGATTCGGATTGTCAAACATCATCTGAAAGCGTCGTACGAAGACGAAAGAAGCTCTGAGCTGCTGTGTTGCAAAGCGAGCAGACTTCCTTGATGCAAGAGCGGCCGGTGTTCGTGAGGATGACCAACGTGACCATTCTCAACCAACACAACTGGCGGAGCAGGTGCAACTGTGGCTCCCGCCCAGCATTCATTACCAGGCGCACGATGGTCAGCATTTTGTGCCAGTCTTGGTGCGTTCAATCCGAACAGTACAGCTCGTTCCCCGTGAACCACATACTGGAGAAAAAACCCAGCCACGGCCCAGCGCACGAAAAGAAAATGCCCAGGTGCCATTTTAAAAAAAGACCGGGCCATCGGCCTTAGCGGGAACACTGGAGGAGAAAGAAAGGAAAAAATGGAAAGCCCAACAATACTGAACCCAAACAACTGCCTTACGGTAGAGCCAAAGAAGGAACAAACAACCCATGGGGCAGTACTGTGCACCCACAACTTTCCCACAGTGTGGTCAGAATAGCCACAGCATTTACCCCCAGCACATTGTGGTTATGGCTACAATCTTTGTCCTCCACGACCCAGCGAAATTGGAGGCATGGACGTGGGAAAAATTCATGTCGACGGAATTGATTTCAACCCTGGCATTTGATTCTTGCTCAGTGGGCTACAACGGAAAACGATTCTAGCCACAAAAACCACAATGTATTGTGGGTAAATGTTGTGGCTATTCTGACCAGGTTGTGGGTGCACAGTACTGCGTGGGGTGGGCTGACACTTTGCTGTCGGGGAAAAAGAAGAAAGAAATGCCCCTTCGGGATCGTCGGAAACACAAAAACAAGCAAGGAAAAGAAGAAAAAACGAAATGCCAGTTGGCCCGTACCGAAGAAGGACATATGCTCGCAGGTGCAGGACCCCTCCAGGCCTCACCTTTTCTCGGATCACGCGGACCCTCTCGCCTTTTCATGTAGCTATCTTTTCTCATTTTCGAAGAATATCGACACCCAATTACTTTTTTAGAACCTGTGTTCTCCCCCCCCCCCCCCCCCCCCCCCCCCCCTAGGGCTATGTTGGCAAGTAAACGCGTTTCCATCCGTTTTTTCCAAAACATGGAAACGGAAACGGAAACGGAAACGGCGGCTCCTTGGTTTTGCAGGCTACCCACAAACCACGCTAACACCACCAGGGGATACTACACGGTGAAGTCCAGCCCCAGAAGTTGGAGTTGAAGAGGGTGCCCGAGTCACACCCAAAAAGCGGGTGTGACACCCGCTTTTTTAACTCCAGCTTCTGAGGCTGCTCACATCCCGCACAGGGTGTGTCAACTTGCAGCCAAAACCGAAAATAATGTCGTGCATACGAACCTCGTCGAGAAAATAAACGGGGTGGTCACCATGCCCAATTCTCTGAGTGCTTGGTTGCCACCAGGATGTTGACCACGCAGTTCGGGACTACTTCGGAGACAGCACCGTTTGCACAGATAAATCCATTTTGCTGGCTCGTTGAGAAATACCCCTTAAAAATTTTTCCCCCGCCCATCCGAGGTGTGGTCACCTTACACACTGCAATCTGCAGCAGCCGTTTCCCAAATAAGGAAACGCCGTTTCCTTGAAAGTATGGAAGCGGAAACGGAAACGGGAAACGTTTCCGTTTACTTGCCATCATAGCCCCAGGCCCCAGGTAGGGGGGGGGGGGGGGGGGGTCAAACTAAGGCAAAAAGCGTCCCATTGGGGTATTTTTTTTCTAAGGCGAAAAACGCGCGTACACGAGCCCATGTCTACATACCCCAGGGCAAACCCCGGAGAAAAGACGAAATAAAGATCTGGATGGTCTCCGCAGGGCTTAAAAGCTGTGCTCGAGCACAAGTAAAAAAAACGTGCCCGTTTGGTGCCACCGTTTGTCAAAGCGCCACCATTTTGTCACGTGGGAAGACATACGCATTCTTGGAGGGGGCACGGGAGCACACCACGCGTATTTTGGGTCACCAGGGTCACACAAGATAGCAAGCAGTCGTCTGTGCACCGTTACTCCAGGCATGCTCTCTTTGCCGGGGGCGGAATGGAAAGCTGTGTGCTTGGACGGCTGCAACCATAATTCCCCGGCGATCTTCAACTGGGATGCCCTGATGAGGGAGCTGGAGCTCGTCTGCTGGCGCGACGGGGGTCGGACGAAGCAGTTTCCGTGGCTTGGCTCAACCAGAGACATGGTTTGTGCCATATAGCGCTCTTGGGGCACTGATCGGTCAGAAGGGAGTCTTGGAAACTCCTGCCTCATCAAGGTCTTCGTCAGTCGGGAAGGTGTCGTCGAAAAGCTTCCGAGCGCTATCAGAGTTGTGTGCAGGCTGAGTAAGCGATGCAATCCGATAGGATTTGCTAAGCCGCAGACGGCTGCTCAGAGATGATAGTGTCCCGTGGCATCCTTCTGCGAAGTCGTTGGTTGCCGAAGTGGTTGTAAGATGCTCCGTTTATTCGGACTAGTGACTACACTAGCTGGGTCGTAGAAGCGATCAAACGTCTGGGCGTGAGCTTTGCGCACGTATGCAGCAACGCGCCTGCCTGTGTGTCTAGGCTTTCCGCCGCGCGAATCCATGCAGCGATCTTGGAAGCCATCGCGGCAGACAAGTCCTGAATCTGCCAATCTGCGCAAGGCGTTGGCGGGGGCCTCAGGAAGGTTTTCTTACTGAGAGGGTAGTTCACGGCTCTTCTTTCCTTTCTTTTCGACAAACCCCTTCAGGAGGCTCAACGCCGACGAAGAGATCATGGCAGATGGTAGCCACACACAACACCGGTGCGTTTCCGCGTCGAGGAAACTGGGATCGATGTTGGGCCTGGAGCTGGGAAGGGCGTTAGAGTCGGGAATGACCAAGACGTCGTTCGCAGCAGCATTTAAAAGCTGCTCCCTTCGTGCCAATGTTGGAGAACTGGCACGGGGCACCCAACAGTAACCGCGCAAACCGGGTCCCGTTCTTCTTCCTGTTCCCTCCTACGGGCGTTTCAAAGTGCCTCTCTTTTGCATTTTGAGGGGGGCCCTGCCACGTAGGGCACTACGAGGGGATGAACGGTGGCACCAAACGGGCACGTTTCTTTTTAAAATTGCGTTTTGGAGCTCATTGGCGAGCTTTTTCGGATTTCTGAGGGCGTAGACCGCAATTTCGGGACGATTAACTACTATCCCCTGGGGTGGGGGTCCCCCCTTTACGTGTGAACTGCTGACTTTGAGAAATGGTCCAAATGGGACACAGTTTGACCTCCCCTACCCCCCCCACCCCCCAAAAAAAAGACCTTCTCCAACTTTCTCCTTTACCTTGCATCTTATAGGTGTCCCAGTATGTTTTGGCAGCCGCTGCTTAACAAGTGCTCGCTTGTCTTCATGGCACTTGCTCTTTACAGAACTTAATGCTTACCAAATTTAGATGTGGGCGGCTTTAGATCTACATCATCTGAATGACACCTCAACCACAATATGTTGTCGTCAACAAACAAGTAAACCTGACACTAGTTGTCGTCGGGAAAAAAAGAAGAAAAAAAAACACGCACTCCTTTGTGTTAACAATGCATTTGCTGGTCCACCAAACATCAGTCGTTGGCAGCGTCCTACGCGAAGCTCACCAAAACAAGTGAGTTCCGCTAGCACACAAACAAAGAAAGCGCAAGCCTTTTACAACTTTTTCAAAGTCTTTGCGATACAGTATGAGCACCTGCATTGTAGGAAATACTTGAAGAGGCTGCCAGTTGCGAAATATCAAAGGAGGTAAATGTGCTTGCATAGTGTGGTAATCATCGGCATGCCGGTAAATGTGCTCCTGCACCGAACACAGGTAAATCTGGGTTTAGTAGGCGTTCAACGAAAACGCTCAACTTGTAGAACGTGGGGGGCCCAAGACTACACTCCACGAAGGAATGTACATGGTGTCGGTCACAAACAGTCCCGGACATGGCTAGCCATAACCCATAATGAAAGCGTGCACTAAATATACAACCCGTATCCACATCGCCCTTTCTTGCTCTAAGAGAACCCATTCATGAACGGTCACACGGAGACCCTAAACCCCCGGAATTTCAAGCGAACCTTAACTCTGAAAAGACCCACTTTGTAGTTGTATTGTTTCTCCCCCTCTAGCCTCCTTCGAAGTAAGCACAAGGCAGCCTTGAGTATTTCTTCAACAAAACTACGTATTTCTTTCTTAATAGTACATCTGTACTGACGGGAACATTTCCGGGACAACGGTTGCACATGAAGAGAAAACGAAGCCAACGAAAAAGTGCTAATACAGGAAAACCCCCCCCAGAGAGGTTTATACCCTGTACACGCGAAGAACAAAAAACTTTTGCCTTATCATTTTCATCACCTTTGGTCAGTTGATGCTGATTGTCCGTTGCTTCGTTTATCAGCGCAAGCCCCAACTCCGGAAATGTTCCTTGAAGCATGACAAAACGGGTAGTGACATCTTTGAGACGAAACTCGTTCCTATGTCTGAACCCCGTTCTACCACCCTACCTACTCCACAGTAGTGTTTTTTGGGGGGGTTTGCATCAGTTTTCCAGCTGAAACACGGTAACAAATTCCTCATAATCTTTGTCCCAAATTGCCTCACTGTAGCTTGCCGTACATGGGCCACCTACCTTGAAGTACGTGAAACACGACAAAGCGGGTAGTCGATTCCATGACAACACGGGGGTCGACCATGTACTCTTTCACACGGACGAAAAATACAATTAGCACTTGTGCACAGCGAACCTCAAGCACCAGTTTTCTCAGTGGTAGTTCGGATTCCTCGAAAAATCAGGCCTTTTGCTGCTACGAATAAGAACTCAGGTAAACACTCGTGCACCGCGAACCTCAAGCACACAGGTTCAGTTCTAGTTTAAAAGCCTCTGATTCGGACCGACCGTTGCCATCCTCACAACACCAGCTTGCTTCCACTGCAACATGTCTATAATACAAGTCTCACACTACAACACGATGTGTGGGTCATCATCACTTTATTTGTATTTGTTGGGTTGTCGGATGGCTCTTTTTATTATTGCTCCCCATCGTTTCGTTTGTGTGTGCTGCTGCGTCGATTCTTTCTTTTCTCACGTTGCAGTGGCGGACCGGATTTTTGCCTCCCCCCCTAGGCCTATGCTGCCCTCAGCATGCAGGATTACTTCCTCGCCCTCTTTTCCTTTTGGTACTTCAACCATTGGTGCTGCACTGTGCTCTGCGGAGTTTACTTCGCAGATTGCCACCGCAAAAAAAAAGAAGACAAGCCAGTGCTGCCCAGCGAGTCGCAGTCACAATCAGGGCGAGTGCCCTGAGGTTTTTACCTGATTGCTCAGACACGGTTATAGGGGCCTTCTCCCCGTGACGGATTCGCCTGTGCTCTTGTAGCACGGGTGGTCCTGGCTGTGACGAGCTACGAACAGCCGCCTGACAAACCAGACTCACACCGCAGTCCTGTCTATGTGTCCTTGGCTTAAAGGACCGAACACATGGCGCAGATGGGACCAGTGCAGTGCTGAGCGCATATCCATTCCAAGCACGTTCTTGCAATCCCCCCTAGGCCTATGATGGCAAATAAATGAAAACGTTTCCCGTTTCCGTTTTCGTTTCCCTACCTTCAAGGAAACGGTGTCCTTTGTAAGGAAACAGCTGCAGGGTGCACTGTGGAATGTTACCACGCCTCGGGCGGGGAAAAAATCAATCCGTGCAAATAGTGGTACTGTTTCCAGGAACTGCGCGGTCAACATCCTCGTTCGTGGTGGCAACCAAGAAGGGTGCAATCGACAACGGACCCCTTTTGTTCTCCGTCTTCAGAGGTTTGGACTGGAGACTTCCCTGTTTATTTTGTAGAGAAGGTTGTTGTGCGCGACTGTCTTTTCAGTTTTCGGGCTGCAAGTTGACACACCCTGCCGCGCTGCTGCAGGATGTGAAGGAGACGGCTTCGAGGCGACGGGAAATGTTTGTTCACAGAAGTGGCACTTCACCTGTTTGCTTCTCCCCATCCCACACACTGTCACTGTTCGACCGCTTTATCATTTCCGATTGGTAGTGTTCCCTGGTGGTGTTAACATGGTTTGCAGGTAGCCTGCAAAACTAAGGCACCATTTCCGTTTCGTTTCCGTGTCCATGCTGCTTGGGAAAAACGGATGGAATAGCAGTACGTGCGTTTGGCAACATTAAGCCGGTCCATAGACCGAAGAATACAGGGCAATTCGATGCAGCTCTAGTGACTAGGGATGGACCTGATAGACCGTGGTGAACCGTGATTCACTGTGATAAACAGCGGCAGGCACTTCGATGCAGGTTCAAGAGATAGGGACGGACCGACTCAAGTTGATCAAACGCCAACGTTTGACAAACGTGCAAACACAGCATTTGTTTGTCGATGACACAGTGCATGACCCTGAATAAGCACTTGTCCACGTGTCTGCAGGCCGACACAATGAAAAAGGGAAAAGGGCGTCCTTAGTCCTGTTCCGAGACTCGCTCACACGGGGAATTGGTGTGAATCACTTGTCGCCAACCCGTAACCCCTGGTTTGCCCATTTGTGTGTGTGTGTGTGTGTGTGTGTGTGTGTGTGTGTGTGTGTGTGTGTGTGTGTGTGTGTGTGTGTGTGTGTGTGTGTGTGTGTGTGTGTGTGTGTGTGTGTGTGTGTGTGTGTGTGTGTGTGTGTGTGTGTGTGTGTGTGTGTGTGTGTGTGTGTGTGTGTGTGTGTGTGTGTGTGTGTGTGTGTGTGTGTGTGTGTGTGTGTGTGTGTGTGTGTGTGTGTGTGTGTGTGTGTGTGTGTGTGTGTGTGTGTGTGTGTGTGTGTGTGTGTGTGTGTGTGTGTGTGTGTGTGTGTGTGTGTGTGTGTGTGTGTGGGATCCTTACTCCGTTCTATGGACTTGTCGACGTCTCTGGAGGTCTCAGCTCCACTGGCCACGACACTGGCCGGTTGCTTCGCGCTGGCGTTCTCCAGCGGGTGCACGTCCTCGCAGCAACTGCGGGATGCAGGGCAACAAAGGAAACGGAAACAGGCAAGCTAGAAAGGGCCGAAAATGGCACAAGAAGAGAGAGGGAGGGGAACCCAACCAAAGGGGGCCAACACCCAGCCTGCGACGTGTGTTGGATTGTGATCCCTCCCGTCCAACCTCGTAACGAGTGGGGGATGCATTGCCTATCCACAGAACGTAGTGGATCCCACTAGACGCGCCTTCGGCGCTCAAGCAAGCTTGCTAGTATGGGATCCTTACTCCGTTCTATGGACTTGTCGACGTCTCTGGAGGTCTCAGCTCCACTGGCCACGACACTGGCCGGTTGCTTCGCGCTGGCGTTCTCCAGCGGGTGCACGTCCTCGCAGCAACTGCGGGATGCAGGGCAACAAAAGGAAACGGAAACAGGCAAGCTAGAAAGGGCCGAAAATGGCACAAGAAGAGAGAGGGAGGGGAACCCAACCAAAGGGACCTCTGTGCGATGCATCCCCTGGGGTCCGGGCGGCATCACCCTCTGGCGTCTATCGTCACGGAAAGCCCGAAGGGTGCCCGCCAGAGGCCGAGCCTGTCGCTGCACCTCCGCCGCTCGCCGCGTCCGCAGCAGGCAGTTCCATCCGCTGCTCCGACGTTCGCGCACGTCAATCGGGCCCCGGCGGCCAGGGCCCGCGCCTGCAAAACGACATTGGGGGAACCCAACCAGGGAGAGAGAGGGAGGGGAACCCAACCAGGGAGAGAGAGGGAGGGGAACCCAACCAAAGGGGGGCCAACACCCAGCCTGCGACGTGTGTTGGATTGTGATCCCTCCCGTCCAACCTCGTAACGAGTGGGGGATGCATTGCCTATCCACAGAACGTAGTGGATCCCACTAGACGCGCCTTCGGCGCTCAAGCAAGCTTGCTAGTATGTGTGTGTGTGTGTGTGTGTGTGTGTGTGTGTGTGTGTGTGTGTGTGTGTGTTTTGTGTTGTGTGTGTGTGTGTGTTGTGTGTGTGTGTGTGTGTGTGTGTGTGTTGTGTGTGTGTGTGTGTGTGTGTGTGTGTGTGTGTGTGTGTGTGTGTGTGTGTGTGTGTGTGTGTGTGTGTGTGTGTGTGTGTGTGTGTGTGTGTGTGTGTGTTTCTGAAGCAGGGCTTCATCATACGTGAGCGTCTTTTTATTACCTGATAATTTAGGCTTTTTTCAGAATATGGCTAGCTGGTCCCGACTGGGGGGCAGACCGGGGCCAAGGCACCCCAGAATTTGTTTTGTGCACGACAGTAGGGCCCTGGGGTCTTCTCGGAGACACCCCCGGCAGCTCATTCCTGACATTCTGAGGGTCCTTGCCACCCTTCCAGGGAGGGGGCCGACAACAGGCAGCACCAACTCTTTTGCCACGGTCTGCCAGATCAGCTTCAGATTGTGTTAGGTGGGCAAGCGGACCCTAGAACAGGCCAATACGCACGAAATGGATGCTAAAACGCAAACAGCAGGTCTCTCAAGGACCTGCAACACTGCCGAGAAGGCCCCAAGCCCTATTATACAACGCCCTTTTTCTCGGAGGCTTTTAGCCCCCCAATATCTGAAAGATCTTTGACATGCTTTTTCGAATTTGAGGTGGCCACTTCGAGAATCTTATTTGTTTAATCCTTCGTTCTTCCATTCCATCGTTTGTGTCAGCTCTTCCCTCTGCTCTGTGCATGTTTGGTCTCTCTGCTTGCTTGATGCCTTTCTTCATCGTTCTGCCAGAGTGTCGTGAAGCGGAAAAAGGCATTATCTGTGTGAAGAGGTGGGAGCGTTTTTAGCCAGCTCCCACCACCCGCAACCTCGCGTTGTTTTTACATTCTGCAACCATTATTCAGCCTATAGCTAAACGAGCTTCCGACCACTGTTTCTGAATTTCCGGAAAATATTAGGGTCACCTGAGTGGTACGTTTTGAGCTTTCATTTGACCCCCTCTTCATGGCACAACAGGGGTCCTTTCAGGGTCCCGGCGGTTTGGCGACTCGACAGATAGTTTTCGATATTCTTGAAATATCGATATGTCGAAAGGTATCGGCTCGATATATCGAAATCTTGAAGATATCGATATCGCGTTGTTTTTACATTCTGCAACCATTATTCATCCTATAGCTAAACGAGCTTCCGACCACTGTTTCTGAATTTCCGGAGAATATTAGGGTCACCTGAGTGGTAGGTTTTGAGCTTTCATTTGACCCCCCTCTTTATGGCACAACAGGGGTCCTTTCAGGGGTCCCGGCGGTTTTGCGACCCGACAGATAGTTTTCGATATTCTTGAAACATCGAGATGTCGAAAGGTATCGGCTCGATATATCGAAATCTTGAAGATATCGATATCGATGTAATGATATCGATGAAATTCTTATCAAGAAATTCGCGAACCCGGTGATTTGGCACCCTGAGTGGAGCACCTGAGTGGTAGGTTTCGAGTTTTGGATTTCTGGTGGCGCCCCCCCTGGGTTTTCTGATGGTTTCCTTACGGAATTGCCTTGTGAGAGGTGACTCTGTTTTGTTTTTGCATTCTGCAGCCATTGTTTCAGCCTAAACGAGCATCCGACCACGTATTTTGCATTTCCCGAGCATTTTAGGACCACCCAAGTGGTAGGTTTCTGGTTTTGAGCTGCTGGGGGCCCCCCTTTTTTCCGAAAAACAGGGGTCTTTCAGGGTCCTTTCAGGGTCCCGGCGGTTTGGCGACACATTTTGCAGGCGTTTTATGAACCCACACCGGTGTGGATCAAACTTTCCTGGGGTTTCCGATTGTTTTTGGGTTCCGTTTGCGGTTGTGTCCTAGTCGGGCTGCTTTTTGTGGCTGCAGTTTGGGTTTTTGATGATTTTCCTTAAGGAATTGCCTAGGAATTGGCTTGTGGGGGTGTTTTGGACCTTGTTTTCGCGTTCTGCAGCCATTATTTCAGCCTAAACGAGCGTCTGACCACGTTTTTCGCTGTTTCGGAGCATTTTATGAGTACCTGAGTGGTAGGTTTCGAGTTTTGGATTTCTGGTGACGCCCCCCCTGGGTTTTCTGATGTTTTCCTTAAGGAATTGCCTTGTGAGAGGTGACTCTGTCTTGTTTTTGCATTCTGCAGCCATTATTTCAGCCTAAACGAGCATCCGACCACGTATTTTGCATTTCCCGAGCATTTTAGGACCACCCAAGTGGTAGGTTTCTGGTTTTGAGCTGCTGGGGGCCCCCCTTTTTTCCGAAAAACAGGGTCCTTTCAGGGTCCTTTCAGGGTCCTTTCAGGGTCCCGGCGTTTTGGCGACACATTCTGCAGGCATTTTATGAACCCACACCAGTGTGGATCAAACTTTCCTGGGGTTTCCGATTGTTTTTGGGTTCCGTTTGCGGTTGTGTCCTAGTCGGGCTGCTTTTTGTGGCTGCGGTTTGGGTTTTTATGATTTTCCCGCAAACCCGCCCGCAAACCCGCAAACCCGCACTCGGTGGCCCTGCGGGCCCCCTCGTGCATTTGATGGATTCTCAGCGCTTTGATGTGGGCCTTCTTGTCCAGGTTCGGCCTCTTGTGTGAAGAGGCCGACTCGAAAGAAAACAGGATTCAGCACACACAACGCAAACAGGAACTAGAAGAAGAAAAGAAATTCACAAGATGGTTCGGGTCGGAGTTGTGCTTGAAAAATCTGGTGTTCGAGAGTTCGTGTGGAAGCAGTCAAGGTATGTGAAGTTCCGAGTTCTGTCAGAGCTATGGGTGCATATTTTGTTGATATTTTGACCGATGCATCCAACGAAACCGTCACAGGAATTCGAAGCTCCTACGAACGACGTTCTTTCGGTCGCAACTTCGGGAGAACGTGCCCTCCCCATTTCGACATGCAACAGTTGCCTATCACGTTTTCGGTGTTCCTTCAGCAAAGTGGTCCTGAGAGGTCGTGAAGTCCAAGAAGCTGGCCATCAAAGGCCCCTGGGTGGTCTTGGGGTTGGGGGACAAAATCTGACTTGCCACCTCCTCGCGGTGTCCCCTGGAAACGTGTTTTTCGAAACGCGGCCAAGGCAAGCAGTTCCTTTGCTGTGGGTGAAAGCCCCTAACTTCGTATCTGGCCTCCGAGCTGCGCAGCTACCCTTCCCAGGCGTAAAAAAGGTCGGCAAGAAAGCAGCAGCAGCAGCAAGGCTGCCCGGCAAGGCAGCAGCAGCAGAAGCAAGACAGCTGCGGGAAGACACGAGCAGCAAGGCAGCTGCGGCAAGGCAACAGCGGCAAGGCAGCAGCAGCACGACAGCAGCGGCAAGGCGGCATCCGGAAGGCAGCCGCGGCAAGGCAGCAGCAGCAAGGCAGCAGCCGCAGCAAGGCAGCCACAGCAAGGCAGCGCAGTAAGGCAGCCGCAGCAAGGCAGCAGCAGCAAGGCAGCAGCAGCAAGGCAGCAGCGGCACAGCGGCAAGGCGGCAGCATCGCGATGGCAGCGGCAAGGCGGCATCAGCAAGGCAGCAGCAGCAGCAAGGCAGCAGCAGCAGCAAGGCAGCCGCAGCAAGGCAGCACCAGCAAGGCAGCACCAAGGCAGCAGGCAGCAGCAGCAAGGCAGCAGCGGCACAGCGGCAAGGCGGCAGCATCGCGATGGCAGCGGCAAGGCGGCATCAGCAAGGCAGCAGCAGCAGCAAGGCAGCAGCAGCAGCAAGCACCAGCAACAAGGCAGCAGCGGCAAGGCAGCAGCAGAAGCAAGCACCAGCAACAAGGCAGCAGCGGCAAGGCAGCAGCAGCACGATAGCAGCGGCAAGGCGGCATCCGCAAGGCAGCAACAAGGCAGCCGCGGCAAGGCAGCAGCAGCAAGGCAGCAGTTCGATAGCAGCGGCAAGGCGGCATCAGCAAGGCAGCCGCGGCAAGGCAGCAGCAGCAGCAGCAAGGCAGCGGCGGCAAGGCAGCAGCAGCAAGGCAGCAGGAGCAGCAAGGCAGCAGCAGAAGCAGCGGCAAGGCAGCAGCAGCAGCAGGACAGCAGCAGCAAGGCAGCATCAGCAAGGCAGCAGCAGCAAGGCAGCAGTAGCAGCAAGGCAGCCGCGGCAAGGCAGCAGCAGAAGCAAGACAGCAGCGGCAAGACACCAGCAGCAAGGTATCAGCAAGGCAGCCGCCGTAAGGCAGCAGCAGCAAGGCAGCAGCAGCAGCAGCAAGGCCGCCGCGGCAATGCAGCAACAGCAATGCAGCAGCAGCAAGACAGCAGCAGCAGCGGCAGGGAAGCAGGAGCAGCAACACAGCAGCGGCAAGGCAGCAGCAACAAGGCAGCAGCAGCAGCAGCAGCAGCAACAAGGCAGCAGCAGCAGCAAGGCAGCAGCGGCAGGGAAGCAGGAGCAGCAACACAGCAGCGCCAAGGCAGCAGCAACAAGGCAGCAGCAGCAGCAGCTGCAGCTAGGCAGGGGCAGCAACAAGGCAGCAGCAGCAGCAACAGGCAGCAGCAGCAGCAAGGCAGCAGCAGCAGCAAGGCAGCAGCAGCAGCAAGGCAGCAGCAGCAGCAAGGCAGCAGCAGCAGCAAGGCAGCAGCGGCAGGGAAGCAGCAGCAGCAACATAGCAGCGGAAAGGCAGCAACAAGGCTGCAGCAGCAGCAGCAGCAGCAGCAGCAGCAGCAAGGCAGCAGCAACAAGGCAGCAAGGCAGTAGCAGCAAGGCAGCAGCGGCAAGGCAGCGGCAGCGGCAGCAGCAGCAGCATCATAGCAGCGGCAAGGCAGCAGCAGCAACAACAGACGAAGTTTGTTTGAAGCGCTTAAGTTGGAAAACGAAGCTTGCGATGAACATCAGTCTTTGCAAGGCTTTCCATTTCGAAGTGGGGAAGGTCGTTGACCACAGTGTTTGGTTTTGCGAGAATTCCACAGCTTTGGAGAAAGGCAGCAGAGCAGCAGGAGCAGCAACAGGAAGAGTAGCAGCAGCAAGACAGCAGCGGCAAGGAAGCAGCAGCTAGGAAGCAGCAGCAAGACAGCAGCAGCAAGACAGCAGCGGCAAGGCAACAGCGGCAAGGCAGCGGCAGAAGCAAGACAGCAGCAAAGCAAAGCAGCAGTAGCAAGGCAGCATCAGCAAGGCAGCAGCAGCAAGAAGACAGGAGCGGCAAGGCAACAGCGGCAAGGCAGCAGCAGCAAGGCAGCAGGGGCAAGCAAGGCAGCAGCAGCAAGGCAGCAGCGGCAAGGCAGCAGCGGCAAGGCAGCAGCAGCAAGGGAGCAGCGGTAAGGCAGCAGCAGGAAGAGCACCAACAGAAGGCAGCAGACAGAATAGGAGCTTTCAATTTAAAGAAACATAAACAGAAAATCAAAACACAGACGAAGTTTGTTTGAAGCGCTTAAGGTGGAAATCGAAGCTTGCAATGAACATCAGTCTTTGCAAGCCTTTCCATTTCGAAGTGGGGAAGGTCGTTGACTGCAGTGTTTGGTTTTCCGAGAATTCCACAGCTTCGGAGAAAGGCAGCAGGAGCAGCAGGAGCAAGAGTAGCAGCAGGAACAGCAGCAAGAGCAGGAGCAAGGCAGCAGCAGGCAGACAGCAACTTTCAGTTCAAAGAAACCTAAACAGGTAATCAAAACACAGACGAAGTTTGCGAATCTGGGCTTCGATGAAAAATGCAAGCCTTTCCATTTCGAAGGGGGGGAAGGTCGTTTACTGCAGTGTTTGGTTTTGAGAGAGTTTCACAGCTTCGATGCAAGGCAACAAGAGAAGCAGGAGCAAGAGCAGCACCAGCACAAACAGCAGTGAGCAGCAAATCAGCAGGAAGTAAACAGTTACTGTGTTGTTGGCTTCAGGGAAATCAGCAACAGCAGCAGGAGCAAGAGTGGCAAGGCAGCAAAACCAAACACAGGAACAAGAGGAGCAGCAAGAGGATCAGCAGCAAGGCAGCAAAAACCCCATCGAAGTCAAGAGAAGGTTGCTTTAAGCCTTTTGTCCACACTTTTCTTCTTATTGTAAAGAAATAAAAAGATGTCCCAGTTCTGGCATGGCAGGCCCCTTTTGGCCCAAAAACAGGTAGCCACCGTTGTCAGCACATGGGATTTTCACTCATTCACCTTTTTTGCAGCAGCAGCAACATCAGCAAGACTGAAGCACCAGCAGGGAGCAGGAGCAGAAGCAGCAGAAGCAGCAGAAGCAGCAGCAGCAGCAGCAGCAGAAGTAGCAGCAGAAGCAGCACAGCTTTAGCAGAAGTAACAATCACAGCATCAGCAGAACCAAACCAGGAACCCAAAACCTTGGGAGGAAGGATGGGAGGGGAAAATGGCTATTGGTTGTCTCTTGTGTGCGTGCTTTGTCCTATCTTTGAAGGGTTGAAAGGAAGCTGCACTTTGCAACGCGGGAGTACCTGTCGAGCCAGTCAGCAAGATCAACCCGTGTCACTATGCCAGCATTTTGGATCAGATGCGAGCCCCTCCATAGGCTTTGTTGAGCGTCCTTGACGTTCATGCTTTGAGCAACTCCTGCAGGCAGTTCCTCGCAACTGGCCGAAAAAACTTTGTCTCACGACATTGTATGTGGCTAACCGCAGTGGAAACGAAACAGGAGGAAGCAAACCTTTCGAGGTCTGCGTGTTCATAGTTCTGATGATCCCTAATCGGTGGAAGTTTTGGGCAGATTAGAGACAGACAAAGCACACGCATAGCAACAATCTTTGGCACGGGGACTTTGATACTTGGGTATATTTTTCGAATTTTCAAGTTGGAAAAAAATATTATGAGCACCAGGCAGCACCAGTAGGCAGCACCAGCGGGAGGCACACACCAGCCAGCACCAGCAGCAGGCAGCACCAACGGCAGGCAGCACCAACGGCAGGCAGCACACGCAGGCAGCACCAGCAGGAAGCACATAGCAGGCAGCGCAGTACCAGGAGACACCCAGGCCAGCACCCAGCAAGTCAGCACCAGGAAGTCAGCACCAGGAAGTCAGCACCAGCAAGTCAGCACCAGCAAGTCAGCAGCCAGCAAGCCAGCCAACAAAAAGCCTTGAGTGAGAGACAAGCCCCTAGACACACAGGACTCCCACCACTCATCCTTTTGCTTCCCATTCTGCGCGTTCTTTGGGGTCCTGTGTTGCCAAGCCTGATTGCAAGAGATAGAGGGGGCACCTCCAGCAAACCCGGGCAAACCTGACCTGTGGAATTGGATGCTGCCAAAAAATGGCTGGTTTGCGGGTCTAGTTCATAGGAAAACCAATAGAAACTGGATTCTGAATTTTGAGTTTTTCAGAATTTTTCGAGACTGGAGGTCCTATGAACATGCAATGTGAATAGCCTCTATTCGAGCCAACCTCACTTTTCTCTACTGTACTGTTTTTGACTAGATAATAGCGGGGAGCTGGCTTTTTCCGTTTTTCGGATCGAATCAAGGAGCGAATCGGTCCGCGGAAACCACCGATGGCGCACAGCTGGGCGCGCAGTCCGAAGCCGATACGCCGATCACCTTGCAGGAGGTGAACAGAGCCATCGAGAAGCTGAAGAAAAAGACGAGCCTGGACCCGGAGGGGCTGTGCCACATGGCCTACAAACACCTGGGCGAAGGGATGCGGCTCCGCGTACTAGACCTATGCAACGCATCTTGGAACAACGCAAGTGTTCCCTCCCAATGGCGACAGGCACACGTGACACCGCTCCCGAAGCCGGGCAAAGACCGCTCGGAGCCATCGGGCTACCGGCCGATTTCGCTCACGAGCATTGCATCGAAGATAATGGAGACCATTATCAAGGACCGCCTCACATTCCTCATCGAAGGAGACTCCTCGGTCCGCGCGTTCACGCCGAACCAGGGGGGCTTCCGGATAGGGAGAGGCACGGAGGAGCAGCTGTACACCGTAACGGCGGCAATCGACCGGAACCGAAGGAAAGGCCGGTACACGTGCCTACTCGTCTTCGACCTGGCGCGCGCTTTCGACACAGTCGACCACGCGCGCCTGAAGAAACGAATGGTAGAGCGGGGCCTCCCGCTGAAGCTCATTCGATGGGTGGAGTCCTTCCTCAAGGGCAGAAACGCGATCTTCCGAGTGGACGGTGAGTACGGCGCCTCGGCGGAACTTGAGGGCGGTGTTCCGCAAGGGTCTGTACTAGGACCAATACTGTTCCTGCTGTACATCGACGACCTCGGGGACGACCTGGCGAAGCTGAAGGACTCAACGGCCTCGCTCTTCGCCGACGACGTAGGCGTAGTAGCGACGGGCAAAACGATGGCGGAGATGGCGAAGAACGTGCGTCTGATAATACAGGCGATGGAAAAGTGGTCGGACGAGGCGCTGATGCAGCTATCGCACGCAAAGACGGAGGCGATACTGTTCAAGCGCCCCGGAAACCCTGACGCGTCGCCGCCGACGATAGAGTTCCCGGCAACCCGAGCGAACGTGGCGATCCGCGCGGACGCGTACAAAAGGAGAACGAGGAAGCACGGTCGCACGGCTCGTCGGCTGTTTGCACCACAGAGCCAACACCACGAAAAGCGAGTGACCGGACTGAACGGAAAGGCGGCTCGCACCCTGCAAGAGAGAACAATTGCGGAGGAGAGCATCGGAGAGGGCTCCGACCGGCTGACGATCTCCCTGGTGAGGGAACTCGAATGGAAGAAGACCGTCACCCTACTGGGTCTAACCTTCGACGAGGAACTGACATTCGACCAGCATGTCAGCCGAGTGACGGCGGGCGCGGCCAAACACGCGTGCGTTCTCAGGCTTGTATCCGGTGCGGCATGGGGTCATCGAACGAAGACGCTCCGCTCGCTATACTACACCTACGTACTCCCGAAGATGACGTACGCCCTGTCGGTATACGGCGCCTTTGCCAGACCGACGACCATGGCGAAGCTGGAGAGCCAGCACAAGGCCGGGCTTTGCGCCGTCACGGGATGCAGGCGCTCGGCATCCGTGGAGGCCGTTTCGATTGAGTCGCGGGTGCAGCCAATCTCGGTCTATGCCGATCTTCGACTCGCAACACTGTGCGAGAAGCTGGCGACCTACCCGCAGTGGCGTGACACCCTGGTCCCCACAAACAAGCACGACACGATCGCCGTCAAATACGGACTCCTGAAGAGGCGCGCGCGGACGGAAGACGTCGACAGGCAGACCCGCAAGGCGAACCCGTTCGCGCCGTGGGAGCCACGGTGCCCCAAAGTGCACATCTCGGCAACACTGAGGAAGAAGTCGGAAGACGTGGAGGCGAACAGAAGGGTAGTGGAACGTGTGTTAGCCGCCCTGCCGACGCCGCTCTTGGTAACCTGGACCGACGGCTCTGTTGTTGAGGAAACCACAATGGAACCGGCGCTAACAGTCCTCAACGGCACAACGGAACCGACACCCACGGAGACGAAATGGGGAGGAGCCGGGTTTGCCATCGAATCCGGAGAGAATTGGTCGATACGGAGAAGCGCGCAAGACGATCTTCCCTGGTGGGCGACCAACAGCGGTCCGGCCGGCAAGTGGGCGACAAGCTACCGGGCGGAACAGGTGGCGATGCAGAGAGCCCTGCGCGTCCTCGTGGGCAGTCTGAGCAGGAGGAACGACAAAACCCTGTGGATACTGACTGACTCGAGCTCGCTCCTCCAGGACCTCGACCATGGACCACATCGCCAAGTCGACCCAGCCAACATCGAGATCTGGCAGCTGCTGGGCAAGCTCGCCGATCGTGGGTACACCATCCACCTCCAGTTCGTCTACAGCCACTGTGGACTGGCCGGGAACGACGAAGCGGATACCCGGGCGAAGACCGGCGCCAGCTCGCCAGGAGAAAGGGGACCCCGTCCCCCGCTCACGCGATCGACGGCGGCGGCCAGGCACAAGAGCTATGTGCAGAAGAGGTGGTCGGCAGGCGTGCTGAAGGCCCACCCGGAGTTGGGCTCCCACTACGACGGGAAACTCGCACACGCGCAGATCGTCAACGGGAGGAAACTCCCGAAAATCGATCACCTCACGCGACGGGCCGAGCGTGAGATCAGGCAGATCCGCACGGGCCAGCACCGCCTCCTTCGCAATTGGTGCCGGGAGGACTACGACGCGTTAGCGAAGTCCGAACGGAGCTCGAATCGTCCCTGCCCGCATTGCGGAGAGGTAGCCGAGTGCCCGGTCTCGCACCTTTTCTTGGACTGCGGCCATGAGGGGACGCAAGGGAAGCGTGACCTGATGTGGGAAGTGGCCTCCCCGTTACGGCGGGAGGGTGGCCAACCGGTGTGGATACCGAGACACGAACAGCTGTGGAGATTGCTGTTCGAACACCCGGAGACGGCACTCGAGTACCTGCAAGGGACCGGACTGCTGGAGGAGTACCGGATACTCGTGCCGACCACCCGGACGAGCAGCACCGAATCCCGCCCGCCCGCCACGAGAACCGCGACACAAACACGCGAACTCGAGGACAGCGGTATTGCCGCCCGTAATCGGACTCGGCCCCGACTCAATCACCGCATACCGGGCCCCGCCTCGACCGTCGGAGGGATAACCCCCCCGGCCACGAGAGCGCGTCCGAGGAACAGTCACGACCGTGACTGCGAGACGGCCGACCCCCGACGTCGAAGCAACCTCGAAGAGCGACGAAACGAAGGCAAAGCGAAGCGAAGTACAAATGGAGAACGAGAGTAGGAAGCTAGAGAATTCTACTACGGCACCTTGCACTTGACACTTTGAACCAAGAAAGTAGAAAGAGGAGCAGTGGCATTACTAGCGAAAAGCGAATTGATTTGCCCAGTACGTATAGGTGCCTCAAGCATCGCAAGCAAAACTGAGGTCCGATGCTCACCCGAGAGGGTACGGCTCGGAGGAGACAGCATTGAAACATGAAAAGCTGCGCGCCCTGACCACGCCCTCGGACTTGGAGTAGGACCTCAAACTTTTACGTGAACCGAAAACCGTTAACAGAAAGAGAACCAATTTACGTAAACCGAAAACCATTACCAGAAAGCGAACCCAATAACGAGAACCAAGAACCGTAGCCAGAAGGAAAAACAATTTACGTGAAACAAAAAACCGATAAACGAACAAGTAGTAGTCATCACTCCATCACAAACAACACAACGGAGTAAATGGTGGCACAAAGAACCACTGTACGCTTGCCCGTTAGAGACCGTCTTGCCTCGTCTTGCCCGGGCTTC